>CM076577.1:449768254-449860731 GCA_034641835.2 Pinus albicaulis
GAGGTCAAGGCTTAATGACGTTTTATACCATGTACCTCTTCCATCAACATTTAGTTGAGGATGAATATTTGTGGACTCAAGCCTCTAATACCTCAACTTCTTTGGAATGGTGTTAACTTCAGAAGAAGAAAAAAGAAAAAAGAAAAAAGTATTGACAATTGAGCTTATCCATTACCCTTAAACTTGTATCAATACTTAATCATTCATCATCCTACTACCTATGAAAGACCTCAAAATGTGATCCAAAATTCCTCTTCATCATATATTAGAGGTCCTTTGAATTGAAGAAAATATGATTCATATTTTATCCCAATAAATGCGTTGTCAATACTATCATTACCCTCCATATTACTTAACTCTTCAAGTTTAAATTGGGACCCTAAGATATTGTAATCAAAACCTCTTAAGATCCATTATCTATTGCTTGTCAATAAACTAAATTAACCCCTTGGATAATAAAGGAAAAGCATGAAATCATGTCTCCATTAAAAGGGATCCCTCTAAGGATAAATCCTCCAACCACAATATTGACTGTGGCATGAAATAGAATCAAAACCCTATTGAGAGTATGTCCTAACAAGGAGGATAAAAACTTACCTCTAGTCAAGAAAGTAGAGCATGTGAAAATAACCTCTATATTTTATCCTTCCAAGTGACAAAGTTGCGCTTCCAATGGATCGATCATAGTAGCATTGTAGTAGTCTTGAGTAATCACAATGATGAAATAATGATATACAAGAAATAACATCTTCCAAGTTAAAAACATTCAACACATTATTAAACCATTAACACCAAAAATGCACCCATTAAAGGAAATTTCAGCCTAAAAGAGGCCATGTAATTTCCATGTCATAATATGTAAACCAATCGAAATAATTTAAATTTAAAAAGAAGCATATGTAAATATTTTGGAGGGAAAAGAAGAAAAAATATTTTTTTAATTGTATTTTTGGTTATCTACTTATATGTTAACTCAAATTTCAAGTTTAGACACTCATTAGATGCAGAATTAATTTCCACATCCAAAGAGTACCCATTATGCATAATTTTGAGAAGACCCACCTTGATAAAAATTGCAGATACATTAAAAAAGTGTGTTTTAACACGGTGTATTTGAAATTTTTATCAACATGGTTCTTCTCAAAATTATGCATAATGGGTACTCGTTGGATGTGTAATTTAATTATGCATCTAATGAGTGTATAAACATGAAATTTGAGTAAACCTATAAAGATATCAGCCGAAAATATAGTTAAAAAATATAGTTTCCTTGTTTTCCCTCCAAAATTCATAACCCTTATTTTATTATTTTAACTATTTTTTTTAATTTTTCCTTAGGAGGCCACTTTTTTGTTGAAATTTCCTCTAATGAATCAGATATTTCCATTAAGCTCCAAGGGTGGAGTGCTCTTAGAATCCAACCATGAATTAATTTGAGGGATTGGATCTCATTGGATAGGTGATACATCTCTCTATTTAAAATAAAATAATAACTTTCTATGTGTTTATTTAGATCAAGTTAAGTAACTCAAAAATTCAACTGACTAAGCTATCACAACAATAAAACAAAAGTGGTTAAGCCACATGTAAAATGGAAATGATTAGACAAAACCCCACAATGGGGTAAATTCCACGAAATAAAATAACAAATGGTCCATGATGCCAATGCCTAGCCTCCAAATGGTCCAAGATTGTTGGAGATGGTCAATGTTCCATGGAAGATGGTGGTACAATGTCTCAAGTCGAAGATTCCCAAAAAAATTCCTTTCTTTAATGCAATAACTTATAGAGAGGGTGTATAATACTCCATCAAGGAAGTATAACTAAGAAAAAAAAAACCCATAAAGTATGCCAAATAAAGGTCCAATATCTTGAAAAAAAAATGCAAATGAACGCCCATGGTCATTTCTTTGGTCAAGGAAATTCATACCAACCCTGAGAATTCCTACAAAATTACCTACATGATGTAATTCATGTCAGTAATTATGTAAGTAATAATGGGATATATATCTTGAAGTAAAAAATTTGGTCATTAAACCCTCATCCAAAGAAGTGATGTAAAATTATAATAAAATTAATCTTCATTTCTAATAATTATTCTTCAATATGTTTCACTTAAGTCATACCCACATCATCCAATTAATATCAAGTGCATTCCATGTCATCATAAATAATCCAAATCATCCTTGAAGTCATCCAAATGCTCCCATAGCTATCATATGTGAAAATCAACTCTCAAACCATGTAGAAATCATCTTAGAATTGACAAATTAGGAGAGTGCTCAATGATTATCCATGGGGCACGTCAAGAATATGTCCACATGTTTGAAATAATCCCAAAAGTACATTAGGAGGTGTGACTAGTGCCTTGAACTATGTGAACTACCTTGGGAATTATGAAAGTACCCAAAAATTAAAATGCAACCAATTCATGAGGGAGGGTTATTCCATTCCAAAAAATATTGTACTCACCAAAATTTTACTAGGGTTACCCCTGCAAAAAGGAGGGGTAACAGGCTAAAATCCTACCATGTGCCCTCTACATATTTATTACTTATCATTTATTATTAAAAATATTAATTAGATAAATTTTTCGGTCTCTCCTCCAAGCATTAAATATTATTATTATTATTATTATTATTATTATTATTATATCATATTATATTTATATTATATGATATAATATAAACATTAGTGAATTTGCATCAAAGCATTCATTCCTAGGCCTTTCTTTTTCAAAACAGTTTCATTTGTGCTCATATATCATTCCCAAATACTCACGATGTGTCATCCAATCAAGTCTTTCTCTTTTGAAAGTAAACACCTAAGTGCATTTATTTGTTCAACAATGTTTGTCACATCAATTAAAATTATTAATTCCAACTAAGGAACCTATAAATTTCTCACTCAAAGTGTAAATTTTACTCCAAAATTTCATTAAGGTAAAATTTGTAATATCTTCTCCATTAGTGAGAGCTTAGTGCTCCAAAATTTTCATTCTTGCCCCAAGGGATACATAAATTCAATTGCATGCCTAGATGCATAAATTTTATAGTATTTAGAAAATGTTATGGAGATCATATTTATACATAATTCCCTCTTTTTCATGGATGAAAAATATCATCCTCTTGTAAATAAAAGTAATAAGTACAAAATCTCCACTAATTTAGGTAAAATACAAGTTTTCCATTAATTTAGGAAAAGATTTAAACATACCCCTAAATTAGACTTGGGCATATCTTTTAAATCTCTCTCCAGTGAAAATATTTCAATGAGATAATTTATCAGCAAATAAATAATCATATCCATGCCATGTTTGAAATATTTAGATCTACTGAACTCACATTTTTACTCTGGTTGTAAATAATGGAACAAAATAAGGGAAAGTAAAATGATGGCTCACACAACCAAAGTGTTCTATATGAATCCCTAATTCTAAATTGATGGAAAATCTTAAATTCAAACTTAGATTCATCCCCCATCATAATTTCAAGAATGCGTCCATGCACAATAACATCCAATTCATGGTTTAGTAGGAAAAAAACTATTTGTGCATCCATGGGCATAGATTCCATAATAGTTTGCATAAATCATAAAGAAAATTGAAGCACAAAAACACTTATTTGATTTAACTTAAGCTGCATACAATTAATGGAGGGTGAACCTTTTTCCATCCAACCATAACCTCATTTGTATGGATAAATATTTTCTTTTCATCCATCCCTAGACAAACCATGAATCCATTAGGTAAATTTTCACTCGGGCAACAAATGATGGAAAAAAATGAATGTCACTTTCCTTCATAACTAAAATATTATAATATTTTTCCATCAACCCCTCTAAGCCAATGTCTTGCACAAACGAACATGTTTTTTTTTAGTTAGACTTCCATGGTACAAGGTATTCCCTTGATTGACCCAATGGTCCCTCTATGACCTACCCTCTTAGTGGCTGCATTGTGTCAAATAAACACCAAAAATGTAGCTCTCTTCTAGAATTTATATTAAGGATGGTCCTGTGTGACTTTCTTAGTGGAAAATTATATCTAATAGATCCTCTCCATGTCATGACCAAACAAAACATTTTCCCCACACTTTATATTTGGAATTCACCCCCAAACCCATGCATATGCTTCCAACATTCTCTGGTCACAAAGTTACTTCATTCTCTGTAATATTCCTTTTAGGGGATTCTCAAGATTATATTTCAGAGATAGAATAGAGTGGAATTTACTGGTAATGTCACCTCTAAAAATAGGGTGAGAACCAGAGGCTACCTGGCCAACTATAGACTCTGCCTATAGAACTCAGATTAATCCCTTTCATGAATCTTAACAAGGTCTTCAATGAAAACATTGTATAAGAAAATCTGAGCAAGAATAATACAGATCAGGGATGGGATCCCCTCATTTATGTTGAATTCGACTTACATATGAAATTTCATCAGAAACAAATAAGTTTAAGCACATTAAACAGACCTCCCAAAATCAAGACTAGCTAGAAATCAGCCAAAGAGAGAGGTTGTTGCAGCATGAAAACCCTAACTACTAGAATTGCGCAGTTTTGACTGCAACTCAGAGGAGGACAGAAAAAGATATTATAATTCAGAGATATAATATTAAATCATGTCTATACTTGATCTTATTGTCTTTACAACTGATTACAAAGAAAACTAGGGCAAGATCCCTTCAGAAATTAGAGCTGCAACTAGGAATAAACTGCATAAATACATAGACAGTGTTATTTTTCAGAGGGTTCAGCTGCTGTAAATTAAATTTCAGATATCTGAAATATGTATGGATGAAACATCAGATATAAAACAGATCTAGAAACTATAAGACTTTAAGAACAAGATCTAATTGTAATTACATCAAAATATTGCATATTAAGTTGTAGATCTGAATTACAAATTGCAGTGCTGTAGAAAACCCAGAAATTTCTGAAGATAAATTTTATTGCTGAAATAGATCAGATCTATAGAGACATGTATCAGAAACCCAATACATGGATCACCAAGGGAAGGCAAGCCTAACACCAAGAGATCTTCCTCCAGCGTGTAAAATGAAGCAATCCCTCTCACAAAATAACGCGATTATTGAGATGCCACAAAATGGATCGAGAGATTGAATAAATAGACAAAATTACAGATTTGATACAAATATGGATCCAGTTATCTCTGGAGCTTAAGGACATCAAAATATTGGCCTCTGAAAACGAACGGGATCTCGCGGATCCTGAGACACCACTTGCTACAAAAGATAGCAGCTGCAAAACCCTTAATGGGCCAGCGCTGCTCAGGAAAGATAGAGCTTGGTCTAAAACCAGATAGTGGCTCACTTCAGCAAATAAATCCTCCAATGATCCTCAAGGAAAGAGATGAAACCCCTAAACAGGAATTCCAATCACAATCCTCCACTAAGCAGCAGAGAATGGTATTTGTCTAAGCAGACAAATACTTCAGAAATATAATTCATCAACAACCTCTTCATATGCCTTCTCCTCCTTTTTATAACATGAGATAGCTCTTGCAAACCATAAACCACTTTTATGATTTGGTACTTTTCACAATAAGGCTCCCTTCTAGAACTACACAGTCCCTTTTTGGAGATGCATTGAACCTAGACAGCGCAGTTGACTTGGTCAAGGTGGACCCAATCTTGGCTCAAAACCTCTTTCACACCTGCAAGTGATTATTTACATAGCCCTGATTTGTCCTTTTTCACATGGGAATTGATTTATTTAGACTTATTAGGAGTTTTACATGTCCACCTTTATTCATTTATTCATAAAACATAAATTAAATCAAAATTGAATGTCTCCTCTTAGCTAAGGCTAAGTAGGAACATTACAGTCCTCCCCCTCAAAATGTTGCTTGTCCTCAAGCAAATGGTAGCGTAAGAGATATATTTCTTCTCCTTCTCCATTGATGACACCATCAAGAATCAAGATTTCATCATGAATTAAGTGCTCACCAAGGCAATACATCAAAAAATGCTCCTCCAATGCTAACATGATAGGTGCATAGTTTGCCCCTTCAGGAGTGTAAAACTCAACAGAAATAAACATGGGTGATCCAATGTCACATCTGAAACATGTATCATGAAGTACATGATAAATTTCCATCCCATGTGGTACATGTACACTACTTAATTTTTTCCCATACATACCCATAAAAAATATCAATATGTCATCTATGTATGAGAGCAAAATCACATATAGGCGAACTGAAATTTGCACTTGAGGAGGTGGGTCACAATCCCACATGAGGTACCAGCATAGTGCACTCCTTGTTTTGAGTAGATATGAGTGTGGTAGGTGGTACTCCCACCACGTCTTTTCTGCATAGTTCACTTCTACATGGCTGAAAGTGAAGCCCTCATTAGGTGCTTTTGGGAAGCACCCATCATGATAAATAATCTCCCTTTGCACATCAAGGGAGTGGCCAGATTTGGAATTTTTCTTGGCCTCATCATTGCCATGGGATCTGAATGTAATATTACTCCTTGTAGGAGCCATGGCCTGCATACATATGGAAAGAGAATGTGCCAAATCAGAAAAATAAACTTGCTCCATAAGATCAGATTTCTTACCATACAAACCTCCCACACACATAGAGTTAGGCATGGGCTTTTCCCCTCTTTTGAGAGAATAAAGAGATGGTTGAAATGTCTCCTACATAGGATCCCTTGGCTGCCCCATATCCACATAACTATTTCACTCTTGTAAGTGTTGATTTAGTTCCTCCCAATCATAATGTTGATGTAGTTCTTCCTCCATATCCTCCCAATCAAAACTCTTCAAGATTAGGGAGTAGATTTTTGCTGACTGCATGTAGCTGGAAAGGAACTCCTTGTGTGCCCTTTGTAGTTTTTCTTACATAAGCTTGGAGGCTTGAGACAAGAATACTTTACCAAGATGATAGATGACCCCTTCATGGACCAAATAGCCTCCTCCTTGCTTTATGCCATCTAATATCATCCCGATGTGCAGATATTTGGAGTACTCCACAAGGAGTTGAAACCTACAATATGGATCTACACTTCTCAACAAAGACAACGTTGTTGATGTATCTAAGGTGGTTCTTGCCTTGTTGCTTCTTTTTTATTTGGAACTATGCATGATAAAATTGTTTGTGGGAAGGCTGATCCTCCCCCTTGCTTCCTCCCACAGCGTTGTGACTCTTTCTTCCATTGTTTCAGCACTTGGTGAAGCTTTCCCCATAGAATCTAATGGCACCCCAAGTGGCTTGCCGTGATGTAGGAATGTCCCTTGCAGCATTCTCATAAACATGAGAGAAGGAACTTTGAGGTCCTTGCCCCCACTCTACAATTAAATCTTTGTTGTGTGGGTAGATACATCAAGTGAAGGGTAGGTGTGCATGCCTTGAATAACTTGTTATTTCCCACTCTTCAAATCCACCCATTCCATCTGCAAGTCCTTCCAATCAGTGGTGACTTTTCCCAAAGTAATCAACCACTGGACACCCAAGATGATGTTGGTGTCTGGTATGTCCACTATAAAGAAGTGATCCTCTAAAGTGTAGGTTCCCATAGTCATAGAAAGTGATGGAACATACTACATGCACTGCATAGTTCTATCTCCTGGAACCAAAACAGAGAACCCATCAAAAGTATCAGTAGGGATCCCTCTCCTATGCAAAAAATGAGCATCAATAAAGTTGTGGGTTGCCCCAGTGTCAATCAGAATAGATACTCTTTGGTTCATAACTGAACCTTGCACTCTAAGAGTCAAATACTTGGGCACTCCCCTCCAAGAAGCAAGAGTCCCACTGGTTGGAGCAAATGCTCCTTCTTATTCTCTAGATGATGATGGATCCTCCTGCTCATCATCACTAGCGTTGTGTCCTCTCATAGGTCCATCATTTCTCTCTTCCTCCTCACAATCAGAGAAGACTTAAATATAGTGTGCTCTTCTAGCAGCACATCTATGTCCCGGCACCCATGGCTCTTGACAAGTGAAACATAATTTCTTTTTCCTCAACTCCCTATGGAGATAATTTTCAAGAAGCTTCTTCAGTGAGCTCTCCTTGGGTGGAGCAGCTTTCCACTCCTTCCCCTTAGAAGACTGAGTGGTTTTTCTTGGGAGGGTTTCCTTTGCCCTTGGCAAGGCATCTTGGAGATCCCTAGTTCTTTCAATGGCATCATGCAGAGTGATGGGCTTGGTAGACTTAACCAACCCATGAAAATATTCTTCCAGGACATCAATGAACATATAAACTCTCTTTTCTACTGAGAGATCAGGAACAATAACAGACAACCTCAGTAAGTCAGAGATATAGGCCTAAACATCTCCCATTTGTTTAAGCTTTGCCAAGCTTATGAAAGGGGCCTTTGGATCCTTCTGATCAAATCTCTCCACTAGTCTCCTAGTGAACTCATCATAGGTGCACACATTGTCGTGCCCCAATGTAGAAATTCCATGAAACCACTAGTTGTGGGCTTCTCCCTCAAAATGCAACGTAGCAATATTGATGGCTTCTGCTTCAAGCACTTTGTTCAGCTGGAAATAGACGTCCAACTTCTCCACCCATGATTTAGCAGAAAAAGAGGGTGATCCATCAAAATTAGTCAAGAAGAACCTGCCCATGGTGTGGTGCCTCCCAACAAGGAACCCTCCATCTCTATACTGCTGCAATGCCCTCCTCCGGTCCTTCAGATGGAAAAAGTCTTGAAAGCTCAAGTTATCATTGAACCTTTGACTTTGTGAATCATATTCTACAAAGTAGCCTTCCAAAGAGGTTGGCTCTTGAAGCCCTTCATTCTCTACAACCAAGAAGGTAGGAATTGTAGAGCATTGTGAGATCTGTGGAACTGGTGGCAAGCTCATAGGTTGACCAGTCCCGAACTGAGACATTTCAGAACTTTCTCCTTGATAAATTATTCCAAGGGACTCCCTCATTCTATCTGTACTCATCTCCTTTATCTCCTTGGACAGATCTTGCATAGTTTCCAAGAGATTTTCTGCAAACTCTTCTGCCTCCTTATCTTTATCATTCAATTCAGGGGCTTTTCCCTTATCTTGACCCTTGTCAAGGTCAATAGTAGTATATTCATACTTTATATGACTTCTATTCTGGTATCTCCTCTCCCTATTAGAAATAGGATCTTCATCTTTGGAATGAAACATGACTATGGCTCCAATGCTAGCACAGGCTGTGCTAAGAGTGGAGCTCCGATACCATTGTAATATTCCTTTTTGGGGATTCTCAAGATTCTATTTCAGAGATGGACTATAGTGGAATTTACTGGCTATTTCACCCCTAAAAATAGGGTGAGAACTAGAGGCTACCTGACCAACTGTAGACTCTGCCTATAGAACTCAGATTAATCCTTTTCAGGAATCTCAACAAGGTCTTCAATGAAAACGCTGTATAAGAAAATATGAGCAAGAATAACATAGATCATGGTTGGAATCCCCTAATTTCTGCTGTATGTGACTTAAATATGCAATTTCATCAGAAGCAAATAATTTTAAGCACATTAAACAGATCTCCCAAAATCAAGACTAGCTAGAAATCAGCCAAAGAGAGAGGTTGCTACAACATGAAAACCCCAGCTACTATAATTGTGCAGTTTTGATTGAAACTCAGAGGAGGAAAGAGAAAGATATGATAATTCAGATATATAATAGTAAATCAGATTTATACTTGAGCCCTTTACAACTGATTACAAAGAAAACTAGGGCAAGATCGCTTTAGAAATTAGAGCTGCAACTACTAATAAACTACAAAAATACATAGACAGCATTATTTTTCAGATGGTTCAGCTGTTGTACATTAAATTTCAGATATCTGACATATGTATGGATGAAACATTAGATCTAATACAGATCTATAAACTATAAGACTTTAAGAACAAGATCCAATTGGAATTACATCAAAATATTGCATATTAAGCTGTAGATCTGAATTACAAATTGCAGTGCTGCAGAAAACCCAGAAATTTCTGAAGATAACTTTTTTTGCTGAAATAGATCAGATCTATAGAGACATTGATCAGCAACCCAATCCATGGATCACCAAGGGAAGGCAAGCCTAACACCAAGAGATCTTCCTCCAAACTGATAGAAAACTGAAACAAGAAAGCCCTCTCACAAAATAACACAGTATTGACCAGAAACTACATAGAGGGTGAAGGAGACTGAATAACTAGAATGAAATTACAGATCTGATACAAAATATGGATCATATAGCTCTTTTTAGGTTGAAGAACACACTCCAATAGAGAAATCCTCTCAAAACAAGCTAGATCTAAGCAGATCTATAACACCACTTGCTACAAAAGATAGCAACTGCAAAACCCTCAATGGGCCAGTGTTTCTCATGAAAAATAGAGCTTGGTCTCAAACCAGATAGTGGCTCACTTCAGCAAAGAACTCCTCCAATTATCCTCAATGGAAGAGATGAAAAACCCAAACAGGAATTCCAATCAAAATCCTCCACTAAGCAGCAGAGAATGGTATTTGTCTAAGCAGACAAATACTTCAGAAATATAATTCATCAACAACCTCTTCATGTGCCTTCTCCTCCTTTTTATAACATGAGATAGCTCTTGCAAACCCTAAACGACTTTGATGAGTTGGTCCTTTTCACATTATTGGCTCCCTTCTAGAACTGCGCAGTCCCTTTTTGGAGATGCAATGAACCTAGACAACACAGTTGACTTGGTCAAGGTGGACCTAATCTTGGCTCAAAACCTCTTTCACACCTGCAAGTGATTATTTACATAGCCCTCATTTGTCTTTTTTCACATGGGAATTTATTTATTTATACTTATTAGGAGTTTTACGTGTCCTCCTTTATTCATTTATGCATAAAACATAAATTAAATAAAAATTGAATGTCTCCTCTTAGCTAAGGCTAAGTAGGAACATTACATTCTCTACCTGTCAATGTGAAATTTCATGAGTCAAATCCAAAAAAATTGGGCGTTAAATTAGAAAATTTATAAATGGGTGTTTCTCATACCTTCGAGGGATAGTTTTCCAAACCCATTCGTATGCTTCCAACATTCTCTAGTCACAAAGTTACTTCATTCTCTACCTGTCAACGTGAAATTTCATGAGTGAAATCCAAAAAACTTGGGGGTCAAATTAGAAAATTTATATATGGGTATTTCTAATACTTTGAGGGATAGTTTGGTATATTTTCTAACTAATGCTCATCATTATGTATAGTTAGTAGTTTTATTTCCAATTCCATCACTAATTTCCCTTTTGGGGAAGTGGGAAAGATTGGATTGTTAATTTTAGCGCAATCATGACAGAAATTTGAGCTAAAAAATGGGCTTCAAAACAAAAATGTACAAAAAAATCAACTTTAGAAGAACCAATAGGATTCAATATGATTATGTGAACCATGGGGGGTGATCGACATTTTTGGAGTAAAAAGGTAAAAAAAAAAAAAAACTACTTTTCAACTCTTATTTTGCTTGTCTCCTACGAGTTTACACAAATGTTGAGTGGGAGCACTCATTAGATGCAAGATTTAATTTTCCATCCATGGAGTATCTATTCCAAATTTTTTATGGACCTTACTAGATGAAAATTGTGAAATACATGAATAAAATGTGATTGCAATCACATTTTTTCTTGTATTTAAAATTTTTCATGTAGTAGGGTATGTCAAAATTATGCAACATTGGTAATCCTTGGATGAAAAATTAAATTTTGCATCCAACGACTGCTCCTACTCGAAATTTGAGTAAAATCATAAAGATATAAGTTGAAAATATGATTTCAAAAAAGTAGTTTTTTTCTTTTTTCCCTCCATTTAAACTTGATGATGTAATATAATTTATTTTATTATTTCCCTTATCATTTTACAATATTCCTTAGGAGGCCCATTTCAGACCTCAAATTTTCTATATTGAATTAAATTCTAGGAAAGGGAAATTTAGCAGGTAACACTTGCCTTGAATCCCATTATTAATTCCCATTCATGGCATCATAGGTAGTGTTTGCACTCCACCCATTCATTAAATTGTTTAGAACTTTTTATTATAGATAAAATACATATGTATTTTTCCTAGGTTTAACTTATGCACATATACATGCCAATTCAAGCATCATTAACATAGTGAATTACATCATTATTAGGGAATCAAAATGGGGTATTATGTATATTCTTGGGACCATGTGTTGGAGCGGGGTCCCCTGGGGTACATTTTTGGATATATTTTTGTATAAGTTTTTCATATGCATGATGCAATGATAGGTCAAGGGGATTTGGGGCGAGTCAAAGTCCCTCTTTTATGTAAAATGGTTTTAAGGGTAAACTGTGGGCTTGAAACCATGGTTTGAGACCATAGTATCTACGTGCTAAGATGGATATAAATATATAGATCGAGTCTAAAGAAGTAGTCAATAATTCATGTTTTGGATCTAATTGTTTATGCTATAATACTTTTGTAAGTGTTTCAGTCTGGGTTTGGTAGAAAAGATCCTGCTAGCTATGTACATGGAGACCTAGTCCTAGTTGTGTGTGGACTCCGCTGGCTATGTGCAAGAAAGGGTAAAGTGTAAGAGAAAGTCTGATGTACTGAATTTCTTTGAATCTAATACAAAGACTTTTTTGGTGAAGAAACTATGTTATGAATTTCGTTATATGTTTATTGGTTCTATTTTGAGATCTCTTTGCTTTTGTTATATTCAATTACATCTATTTGAGTACATCTGATATTTATGCATGAATCTATATTGATGGTTGAATACATGGATAAATTTGCTTAAGTTATAGCGCATTACATAGATCTAGATATGGTTCGGTTATTGTGCGTCTGTGATGAAGTGATCTATGATTATATTTCTGTAATATGATAATTATTATTCTGCAATTGTGAACATCTATTTATGATCTGTATAAGTCCTACAATCAACCTATTTAGGGCCACCACATTATTTTCTTCCTCAGGGTGCGGAAACCTGGTTCCAACACCCCCCCATACTACTTCGGTTGAGACTTTGATATATGCAAGAAGGTGATTGCCGAATGGGCCAGTAGTTGGAGGGTTAGGAACCCTCAAGCTAGGACCCCTCAACCCCAAAAATGGCTATTTTGCTAGGACTGGGATCATTTTGAGGGAGATTTGATGTTGTCACATCCCTCATGGAATCAATTGCAATATTATCTAGATAGAAAGATATTCGAGTTTGTAATTCAAGAGAATATAAGCTCTAATGTATCTACTGAAAAGTGGGTTCAGAAGTACATCTATACAAAATTTCATGAGATATTATTTTTCTCCTTTGCAATTGAGCTACAGGAGTGGTTGTCGTGATTAACTAAATTCACTACATGCATGAAGGACGACACAGTCACTGAGTGGACCCCAAAATTTATTCAAAAATTAGAGAAGCTAGATAATAATATCACCCACAGGATAAAGCATTGGATCAATCGTATTTGGGAGGATTTGTACTGAATTTTCCATTGATCAATTTGTGTCATACTCTGAAATAGAAAGAATATTTTTTAAGGATCCTAGAGGTAATTTCCTGCGCTCTTTGAAGTTATTTCTAAATATGCTATTGTGTGAACAGGGCTCTCTATGTCAACATATTTCTTAAATGTCCTAAAGAGGCTCGAATACACGTAGTGGAAAAATTTACCATGAAGACCCAAAGAAAGGATTTATTTATAGCCCTATGAAGCATATATCTGATAGTGATGGTGAACCAGAAACTAGTAGCTCTAGTGAATATGAGTAATATAAAGAAGAATAAGCTTCATCAAATCAGAACGATCAAAGAACCTTAATCCTTTTTCATATCCCATCCAATCCACTTCCAAACTCATCTCACAAAGCACCCACTCCACCACGTAGTCCATCGCCATCCCCACCTCCACCTCCCCCAGGCACATATATGATCGTGTCGATGAAGCTACCTACTTTCAGAGGTATTGGGAATGAAGATACTGAGCAATTTTGGTTTGTGACTAATATTGTATGGAAGGCTCAACAAGTTAATAATGATGATATTAAGAAATCACAATTAGCCACTACTTTCCAAGATCACACATTAGATTGGTATATTAGATATGTCCAATAAAACCCTAATTCCACTATTGATGAAGTGAATGATTCCCTAAAAGAACAATTTAAGAAACCTAAATCATACGCGTAGTTGGTTACAGAAATGAAATAGATTCACCAGGAGGTAAATGAATCTCTATGGGAGGCAGATCAGAGACTGAAGCACACTATCAGAGATGGTGGATTCCCTATTGATGATACCCAACACAAGGAATGGTTTATTTCTATGTTTCTCCCACACTTGCGCCAACCCTTGGGCCAACAAAAAATTTACATGTAGCCTAAGGCTGTGGATATTGCAATGAAATTAGAAGCTACCCCAACACATGTTGCGCTTGGAACTCAATAGATTCAGAATCATTTGGAATCAATTCATTTAGAGATTAAAAATATACGCTATTAGTGTGAGTATTTGCATACTTCCACCAACAATCAAAAACACATTTTTCATGTGCATCTTAGGTGTCCCACTCTAAAGAAATTTTCAATCATTCCATTAGGTCATGATATAAAAAATCTCCACTGGTTTTTTTTCCACTGTAATTTTTGAGTTCAATGATTTTTTTATCAAAATGTCATTTTGATATAAAATTCAATATGTAATTTATCTATATTCTTTCCAAATGTAATTTTATGTTCTCATATGTAAAAAATTCATCCCAAGTTGTCAAATGCAATCCTTTTTGGCCTAAGTGGAGAAAAGAAAGCCAAACTCCATGACTTGATCAAACTACAAAATGCCAAAAGTTAGAGAGATAAAGAGTATCAGTGCCAAAGTCTAAAGGAAAAAGTGAACATAGGAAAAGTGAGTAATTCAAAATAAAAATTCAAAACCACTAAGCTATAAAGCCATTAAAACACCTCAAATAAAGTCATTGCCTCCATTCATCCATTAGGAGTTTCCAACAGAGGAGAAATTTCAATTTTTCAAGCACTTTTGAGTCAAATTTCAGACTCGTTACGCTTTTACCCTTAGGTGCAGCGCATTTACCCTTAGGCGCTGCGAATTTACCCTCAGGCGCTGTGAGTTTGCCCAGCCACTGCATGTTCCTCCAGGATGTTGGGTGTTTGCTCAGGAAGGGTTTCAAAGGGTTTCATAGCCTCCATCAAGTTTAATTTCGTCACAAATTTCTTCAAAGAGCCTTAAATCAGTAAGTAAACCCTAAGACACCTCTCCTCTAACATATTTGGTGCTTCATAAAAAATTTGAAGTGCTTATTACTATGAAACCCTAGTTTGTATTTCCTTCCCAATTTTCATGCATCATGTCCATATTCATGTCCCTAAACACATATCATTCATAAAAACTATTTTCATAGACCTAGGTATTCATTGACATTCACTCTCTCCATTTTCCTAAGCTATTCATTTCACCTCTCAATCCCTTCATCTCATTCCATTTACCCTAGGGTTTCCAAAGCCTTCAAATTCAAAATGTCTTGAGAGGAGGATATAAGTGTCAATGAGAAACAATCACCAAAGAAAAAATCATGTAAGAACGGAGGGGAAATCATTAGATATGAACCAGCAACCACAAAAGAGCTCATGGCCTCTCCCCTCACTGTGTCATGTTTTAAAAATGTGGGTTGTTTTGAATTTTCTGAGATGGTGCAGAGGGTCCAATATCACCCTATGTTGACAAGGTTGTTCAGTACCAGTATTCATGATAGGAATGTCACTCTTGCTGGGGTTACTTTTACCATGTCTAACAATGCCATTGTAGCTACTATAGGGATCCTTAATGTGGGAGAGAAATGGTTTAAACAAGGAAACCTTGATCAGAGCTACTATGAAGCATATCTTAAACCTAGATACAAGGATGACAAAAATACCATTTTCCCTTTCTCTCATATTCTTGACCGATATGTCCCTATGATGAAAATAATCATGAAATACTTCACCTATGAGGGGATTTTTTCTCGACTCTATTCATATCATATCCGACTCATGCACTTTGCTAGAGTCAAAATACTTCACATACCCTACTATCTCTCTCGCAACATTGACAATATGGCATAAATTGTTAAAAAGAGGGATTACAATCATCAAATGCAGAGTCTTTTCCATCACTTCCTCATCAAGATGATAGTTATACATCAGCTTGAGCAAAAGAACATTCCATGGGACACATTCATAGAAAATGATTTTTTCACTACCTCACCTATTCAACGTGAGAAGAGTATCCCCTCATCATCTCATCCTCTAATATCCACTCCTCCATCTCAGCCTACTTCTCATACATCATCACCAAGCTAGTTTCATTCACCTCATGTTGATCCTACTTCTTCACCTTTCTATAACCCTTCATTATCACATCATGATACTGAATCATCAAGCAATGAGGAGGAAATTGAGGCAACTTGGGCTAATGTAACTGATGTTCAACCATTTCCCAAGGCTTATCAGAGAGGCTACAGGCATGTGTTTTATTAAACTAGAGTGAAAGGGGCCATGCCTTATTCATGAACAAAACAGGTGGACAAAGGCAAAGAAAAGGCTAAACATCCAATCATTGAGGAACAGGAGGACAAACATGAAACAAAGCATGATTTTTAGCTGATTGACCTAGATGAGGAAGATGAGGGAAAAATAATCAGTGCATAAATCAAAGGCAAGGAAGAAAATATTAGTGAACTTCAAGCTAATATTGACAAAGCAAAGTATGTGATTGACTTCCTTGAGCAAGAAAATCAGCAGCTGAAGACCAAGCAAGTCATCAATGAGGTAAATACCATCAAAGCACAAAAAGAGGCAGAAAAGGCCAAGGCCTTGTTAGAGGAGACCTTGGAAATATTTGGTGAGATTGATGATGAGGAGGATCAACCTCCAAGATAGAGATCAAGGACTAGAGGGATGAAAAGAGCTCTAGCCCTTAAGAGACAGAGAGAAGCTGAGTTGGCAGAGCAACTCACACCAAGTGAGTTGCTTGCCTTGAGATTAGCAATTGCAGGGAATCATGGCTTGATAGAGCCAATTTTCATTTGGAGAGGTTACTAGATAAAGCCAACAGGGTCAATGACTTGTTGAGGACAAGAGTCAAAATTCATACACAGAAAGAGAGAATTGCATTGGCCAAGCTCAAAAGAGCCAATGCTAAAATTGAAAGTTTGACTAAGCAAGAGGAGAAGGAGAGGTTAGATATTTTTTCTGAGGTGTCTCTTCATGCCTCAAGCACTTGAAAAGAAGTATCCTCACAATTTTTGAAAAGTTTGGCACACTTGGCGCTTCACTTCATTTTTGGTTTTTTGAGTCTTTTTGGGATGCACAAATTTTGTCAAACACGGAGCGACCTAGACGCTGCGATATTTTTTCGAGCCTCTAATTGAAAAATGGCCACCACCATCATGTTCAGAATGATTAAGACATCAACCCTAACAAGTTTAAAATATTTTTTGAGGAGAATTGGTCCCTCAAAAGTGCAAAAAACTACCAAATTTTCATGCTTCTTCCTCCTTTTTGACCTGGTCGCTGCGCATTTATTAGTCTTAGGAGATTGACTTTTTGACAGGGAAAATGAGCACCATTTTGGAAATTGGAGGCAGATTTGGAAAATAGACTCAGGGAGATTTTCAATGAGCTATCATGGAGCTTATTTGGACAGAGGGAAGGCACTCACAATTTTCTTGCAAAAGAGTTCATGTTTTCTGCCTAGGCTATGCGTGTTTCCCAGAAAAATGCATTTTTCACAATCTTCAGCAAATTTTGAAGTTTCACTCCAGTTTGAATTTTTACTTTGGAAAATGAAGAAATTACAGATGTAAATGGTCATGATGGATTTAAATATCATTTTTTTACTTTCAACTAAGGTAGATACATTAGGTGAGTCCTCTAGAGGTCAAATGAATCAGTTTTCTCTCTTTCAGAGGCATATTGTTGGGTCTTCCTAGTCTTCATTTTCTTGTTTGGCATTAGGTGTAATGGATTCGACTCCCTGATGCTAGGAAGAGTGGTTTTTAGGTCTATATGATGTATTTTCTCAGTCATTTTAATGGTTGGGCTCATTGGGATTTTTGGCTTTCGAAGAGATAAACTTTTGTATCATTTTTTGGCTTGGACATTAATCAAATTTGCAGCTATTTTTATGGGATCCATGTGCTGTGGTGTTTAGTTTCAGTTTCTTCTTCGTGCTCAGATGTTATAATGTTTTTTTTACTTCATCCATCATTTCATTTATATTAATTGAATGTTTTCAAGTTAGATGAACATAATCCATAATTTCTATGCTATGTTTTGGGTAAATATTCAGAATTTGTATTTTCTTCAGTTTAGAAAGAAAACATGAATTCACCATGCTCTTTCTAGCTGCTCACTTGTCTTGATCATTCCATAATCGAAACCCTAAATTGCTAAACCACTGTAACTACCTTGCCCCATAGAACACCTTGTAAATCTTGACCTAATTTCCTTGCCCAGATTGTTTGATTCCTCCTGATCCAGCAAAACCTTACACAATAAAAATCAAAACCCTGAGCTACTATACCTAGCCTAATATCTTCTTTCCGCAGTCATATTGGTTGTGATCTATATGGAGAGAACTCTCTCCATGCCTAGTAGGGCTAGCTACTTGGCTAAGTGTGGTTTGAGGTTACCTCAGAATTTCCTTCTTCAACTGGAGGTTCAGTTCGAGTGATAACACTTTGGCGATGATACTTGGGAAGAAAACATGAGATCAGATCAACCGCAGTAAGTTTTTATTGAAATTCTTAAACTTGTGGATGATAAGTTTAGATTTTATTTAAAGGCTAAATTGAAATTTTTTTAAAGTGAAAATTGGTTTTCGAAATTAGACATACTGGCTTCCCAAAGATACATTAGATCCAATCCCGATATGAATCCTCCCACCATTGTTAGTGATCCTAAAAACATAAGAAGAAAAGCTAAAAAATTTGTTGACACATCTAGCTTAGCCGGAAATCAATCAGAGAAAAGTTCCATTCCTAGAGCTTATTCATTCCCTAGAAAGTTAGAAAACTTGCAATATATTGAATTTGATATAAATTTTGAACAAAGCTTATTTTGGAGAAAATATTTGAGTTGGATTGACGAAACAGATTTTGATTCCTTCATTTCGTTTCATAGTCTTGTTGAAGATCTGTTTTCACATTCTCAATCAGGGTCACAATCAGGGTCACAACTTTAACAAGTTGTTAAATATTTTTAGAAATATTCTTCGCAAGTAAGTGCTTGGGTGATAAAAAAACCTCAGATCCTAGCTTCTTCTACCATCACTTCATCTATTGTTTACACTACTGAATCAGTGACCAATCCTACCTTGATTACATAAAGCATCCAAAACCCTATTATAAATCCTCCACCTCTAATCATCAGGGCTGCAAGATGTGCCCCCCTTGTTCTCACTCAGAACGCGAGTGCTATGCCCCAATATTACCAAACCAAAATCCCTTTGTTTGACAATACTCAACCTTTGACAGCCAAAAATCACGTAGATAAGATGAATGACTTCTTTGATCTTCATGAAATTGATATCGAGGATGTGAAGATGAGTTTGTTTGCACAAAGTTTGGGAGGGGAAGTAAGAAAATGGTTCAGAGCTCTACCAATAGCCACTATTGACACTTTAGATGTTTTGCATCGAAATTTTGTAGAAAAATGGGAAGAAAAGAAAAATCCCCTTCAAATTCTATCTGAATATGAGAACATCAAAAGAAATGTTGGTGAGACTTTGCAAGATTATTGTGTGAGATTTAATGTAGTGTAAAATGCTCTTCTTGCACATATAAAACCTCTGGAAGGTTTGGCTTTAGTCAAATTTCCATATGGATTTGATACTGATATGGAATATCAGTTGCGTGAACGCGATCCTACAAATTTAGCATATATGCAAAATAATGTTGTAAGTGTGGAAGCAAATTTGCTAGCCAAAAGAGAAAGGATGAGATCTGAAAAGAGAGTGACCATCAAGGAGGAGACATCTACTTCTGATGCTAAAATGGATTCATTACTCTAAACTATGGAAAGAATGGTTGACCGATTGTCTATCTCAGATAGACCTGAACCACAGATCCAAAACCCAAATTTCAGAGGGCAACAACGTCGTCAATTTAGAATTAAGCAAAGAGAGTAGAAAGCACCTGACCAAGCAGTACAACAATAGCAGATTCAGACCCCATTGCAGAAGAATTATGTTTAAGGTGTGGAAGAGGAAGAAGATGAAGATATAGTGGTTGAAACAAATCATTTCTTTACAGCAGATGATATGCCCATGTTTCTAACTGAAGATGAAGAGGATACTAAAAATTTGGATACTCCAAAAGGTGAGGACTATATCTTGGAAAAGTATGATGATTTGGAAACTGAATCCGATGATTACCAGCGTGGGTACATGAATTCTTTGAGTGCACAATAGAAACAATATTCTTTAAGGAGCAGAGATGTACCTATCAATCCTATTTATAAAATAAAAGAGGTCCAGTCAAAGAATGATATTCCAAATAATCAAAGAAATGGTAAAGAGCATGTAGATTAGAATCATAGCAACATCAACCAGTCATCAACAAGCTCAGCTTCTAAAGAGAAAGACACTCAGAAAAAGGAGAATGTGATAAAGGATCAAAATGATAGAAAATATATTATTTTCAAAGAGGTAGATAAAGTCACAACTTTTAATTTAGAAAATGAAATAGCTAAATTGAAAGTGTCCATTCCTTTGACAAAATTAGTAAATAATAGTCATTATAAACATCAGGTTTCTAAAATGTTGCTACTTGATCCTTTGTCCGATATGGTCAATGTTGAAGATGACCACCCTGAGCTCATTTTTGGTCCAGCTATAGATGGTCAGTTAGAAGAGAGTGAAGTTCCCCCATTTTATTTGAGCCTTAGACTACATGAGTACATACTTCATAATGTTATGCTTGATTTTAGGGCTTCTCACGATTTAATGCCAAGGCTATTATGGAAAATATGGGCATGGATATCACCCAACTGTATCATGATTTGTATTCATTTGACTCTGGTAGAGTTCGTTGCATTGGTATCATTAAATATTTAGTGGTTTCCTTAGAACAAATCCCATCCAAGAATGTTTTAATGGATGTGGTGGTGGTTGATATACCGCCTCGATTTGACATGCTGCTATCTAGATCATGGGGAGCCAAACTCAAAGGTACTTTACAACTTAACTTCTCTTATGCTACTATTCATGTTTTCGGGCAATTAAGAAAATTGTACCAGGAAAAGAAAATGAATTTTATGATAAATAGTAAGGATAAGCCCATAAATCATCCAATACAGGCTGTACATAAATATTTAGAATCTTTTATTTTGTATAATGATAGTGATTTGAATGATGTAAGTAATCAGCTAGTAGTGGTAGAGGATGTACGAGTAGTTTCAGAGAGTTTTAGAGCAGTTCTTGATAAAGAAAAAGAAATGGTGTCTTCTTCCAAACAACCTTCAATAAAATAGAAAATTAGTGTAGATGAGGAAAATGAGTTGACCATAAAAAGTAAAGAAGAACCAATAGTTAAGTTTCAGCATCTAGAAGACGAAGATGGACTTTGGAGTATGGAATTCGATGGTGCTTTGGGTAAGGAAGGTGTAGGTATTAGCATTTGGATCTGAAGTCATGTTTTTAAGTCAGGTGGAATTCCAAGTAATGTTAGAGAATTCTCTTATAAATTGGATTTTGATTGTTCTAACAATGAAGAAGAGTATGAAGCATTAATCACAGGTCTCAAAATTTTGACGAAACTTGGTGCAAAAAGAATTTCTGTTTATGGTGAATCTCAGCTTTTCATAAAGCAGGTGAAAGGAGAATATCAAGAAAAGCATCCGTGAATTAGGGATTATAGGAATGAAACCTTGGATATATTAAAATTTTTTCCTAAATATTATTTAACAACAATGCCAAGAAGTCAAAATATCATTGCAGATTCGCTTGCTACGGTGGCAAGTAATCTCAAAATTCCTATGAACTCAAGTAATAAACTTGAAATTCATGTCAAACATAGACCTAGAGTTCCTGATAACTTAAGGTACTGGCAAGTTTTTTGGGATGACAAAGAAATTAACATCTTTTTTCATAATGAAGGAAAGTTAAAAGATGCTTTTATTAATGATGTTTGTGAGTCTGATGATGAAAACATAGAGGCCAATTAGATGAATATTTTGTAGCTGAAAGATAATATTATTCCTAGAGGTCTATACCTTTAGAAGAACTGTTTTATCATGATGATGTGGTGAGAAAACCAACATTAACTCCTATGGAAAAGGGTGTGGAAGATGTAAACATCGGAACAACAGATAAGACCAAGATGGTTAAGCTATCTAAGACATTTTCTCTCAAGGAAAAAGACAAGTATATCAAATTTTTGTCTGAGTTTTCTGATATTTTCGGATGGGATTATGTAGATTTGAAGGTATATGACAAAAATATTATTCAGAACACTATTCCCATCAAGTCAGATCAAAAACATTTTAGACAAAATTTGAGAAGGATAAATCCAAGACTGTTTCCATCCATCGAGAAAGAGGTAAATAGATTGTATAAATCTGGTATCATTGTTCCAATTAAGTTTTCTGATTGGATTTCAAATTTGGTTCCAGTAAGGAAAAATATCGAAGAGATAAGGTTGTGCATTGAATAAAGTGTCTTTAAAGGATAATTACCCCCTTCCTAAGATGGACCATGTTCTGCAAAGGGTAGTTGGAGCATCACGGATGTCACTGCTTGATGGTTATTTAGGTTATAACTAGATTTTGGTACATGAAGAAGACCAAGGTAAAACTGCTTTCACAACACCATGGGGAACCTTTC
The DNA here is from genome assembly GCA_034641835.2 of Pinus albicaulis. Lineage (NCBI taxonomy): Eukaryota > Viridiplantae > Streptophyta > Pinopsida > Pinales > Pinaceae > Pinus > Pinus albicaulis. Next base: position 449,791,087 of record CM076577.1, read on the forward strand.
AGTATGTCAAAATTCCATTTGGACTCAAGAATACAGGGGCTACTTTTTAGCAAGTGATGGATATAGCCTTTTCTAATGAGAAAGATGTTTTCTGAGTGGTGTATTTCGATTATTTGAAAGTTTTTTATGGTTATGATGATCAAAATTTATATCATCTGAGAAATTTTTTTTTTCATAAATGCAGGGAGTTCGAAATTTCTCTAAATCCGAAAAAGAGTCTTTTTTCCATGGAGGAAGGTAAAATTCTTGGTCACATAATTTCCAAAGATGGCATTCGCATTGATCCTTCCAGAGTAGAAGCAATTCATCAAATATATTTTCCACGTAATAAAAAGGATATACAAAATTTCAATGGTAAGATGAATTTCTTACGTAGATTTGTTCCTAATTTGGCAAAGAATTTGAGTGAAATGACTAATATGTTGAAAAAGGAGAGCAGTGTAAAATAGACCTGTTGAGCCCTAAAGATGTCCTTTACTTTCACCAAATTTCACTTCATTCCATTTTTCCTTTATCAGTTATAGGCTTAAAAGATCAATAGGAATGATTAAAGTCACTTTAAGAATGCATGCAATGACTGACTTATTATACTTTTGTGGTTTTGTTGTCGTAGTGATTTTTGATCAGAATTAGCTACAGAATGCAACCATTCTGTAGCTAGTCGTATATTCTGCAGCCATCTTTATGTTCACACAGGTTACAGGTGTCATTTGAAGGAAAAATTCATATGGTTAAATTCCAGAACACTCCTACATCATTCCTTGCCCTCTACGAAGGTTGAGCAAAAATTTGCAAGTAGTTATGCACGTGGAGAAAACCAAAACTAAGAAGTAGACTTCTACAAGGATAAGGACTCTGCAGGTGTCTTCAGCAAAATACGAGTCCTCAACAGGAGTTCTAGTTTGATTTTGATTGTAAAAGACACCTATGCATATTTCTCCTCAATGACAGTTATGTATTTGCTTATAAGAATAACTTGGGGAACCGAGAAACAGTTAGTTAGTTGATGTTTTGTTGTTAGTTCTCAAAGACTGTGATACTCTATTTCTGAGTGTTTTTCCTTTAATGAAAGAAGTACAACTTTAATGCATGATTTGAAGAAATTTTAAGGAGTTAAGGATTCGTGTGCCAATCTGATGGTAGAGGGCCCCTACTCTCCGAAAGGCTTTGTGCATATTTTCTAGATAAGTGACCTTTAGCTCTGTTTTGTTCTTAATCTAGGCAGTTTTTCTGAGCATCATGCTTTATGTTTACTTACATCGAATATTACAGTCAATCCTGTTCTCATGAACTGTTCCAATATATCACTAACACGTGAATGAGATAGAGTTGTACTACTACAGAGGTTAATTGCATTTTAGTTCAGTTCTGTTCATTATATTTCAAGTTTTATTAGTTAATTTCATTCTAGTCCTATTAATTAGACTTAAAAGACCCTCATTATTTTACAAGTTGCTCTTGTTCTTAATCTCTTCTAACACATCATTATCATATGGACAAGAATTAGTTATATCATTTTGAGTTCTTGACTGTTTTGCAATTTCTCATAATTTACAAACAACCTTTTTCCAAAGTTATTCCAAGAGATCTCTAACCCTTGAATGAGGCTTAATAGTAACATTTTGAGTTGCAGAATGGGTTAATTCTAGTGTCATAGGTTATTTTAGCATACGGTTCCTTACTCTGTTGTAGATAATCTTTTCTCAAAATGTTCCAACAAATTTCTAACAATGGATGAGATTTTCTCTGTGATATTTTAAGTTGTTGTTTACTAAAGAGAACCTAATTACGTCAAACTTATCCTTTTTTCTCAAATTTTTCAAACATACCTCTAATGAATTGAATTGGATTGAGTTTAATGTTATGAGTTACTTTTCTTGTCAAGCTTTACAATCTGTGGATTAGCATTTTATATTCTTAGGCGCCATACATAGTTTAGAGTAGATTTTGCTCTATTTTATTGTGATCAATAACTTCTCTTTGACAATAATTTAGTTCTTTTCCTCTTAGCATAAAAAAACAAAACCAAAAACACTAAAAAAACACTAAACACAATGAAATAGGAGGAAGATACCTAAGCACATACAGTGCACTTCACTTCAACAGTTTACTAGCCCTGGTTGACAATTTATGACATCAATTTAGGATCAGTAAGTTGAGTAAACAAGACCACTGATGCTATAAATTCTTTCAACTTGGTAAAGCTTTCTTTAACCACAGCCCCTGTTTTGGTTAGTCTGGATTATACTAGTGGTTTTATAATATTTTCATTTTCATTTGAGCACACCTTGGCTGCGATTTTAATGCAAAAAAAGGATTAGGTTGAGTAGCATATTGCTTTCTTCAACCGAGCCATTAGAGATGCTGCTCTTTGCTATAATATTATTGAGAAGCAATATTTAGCCTTAATCAAAGCCTTGAAGGATTTACAGATATATATTCTATATTCACACACTATAGCTTATGTTCCCAATGCAGTTGTAAAATAAGTTCTCACACAGACCGATCCGGAAGGAAGGAGAGGTAAATGGATAGCAGCAATGCTAAAGTATGATCTCAAGATCAAGCCCACCAAGCTGATCAAGGGATAGGGGTTAGCCAAACTTATGGCTAAATCCAACTTTCATGCTCTAGACATAAATATTATTATAGCAATGTCAGATGATGAAGAATATAGAGCTCTAATACAGGTATTAGAAATGTTTCTCACTTCACCATGGTATTCAGATATAGTGTATGTTCTTCAACACTTATGTCCTCCTCCTGGAATGTCAAAAAGTAAGGGTAGGTATTTGAAATTAAATTCTGCTAAATACTGCATTCTAGGTAGTGCCCTTTATTGGAAACATCCAAGAGGTGTTCTTTTAAATTGTATGGTTAAAGATCAAGCTAAACAGGTGATGGATGACTTCCATAGGGGAGATTGTGGAGGCCACTTGTTTTGGAAAACAACAACTAATAAAGTGTTGAGAGTGGGGTATTACTAGCTGACTCTATTTTCAGATTTGTACAAAACAATCATAAGCTGTCATGAATGTCAAGTTTTTTAGGGAAAAAGGAAACTCCTTCCTCTTTCATTGAAGCCTATTGTTGTAAATGCTCCTTTTCAATAGTGGGGACTTGATTTTACTGGGGAAATTCATCCCACATCATCAGCACAACATATATGGATTCTAACAGTGACCGACTACTTCACCAAGTGGATCGAGGCTATTCCTACAAGGCAAGCTATGAACACGGTAATTATTCAGTTTTTAGAATCAAATATTTTTTCTCGTTTTGGTTGTGCTCACAATATTATTACAGATAATGCATCAGTATTCAAGTCAAAGAAGATTATTGAGTTTTTTCACAAGTATAATATCATTTTGGGCCATTCCACTGCATATTATCCATAGGGCAATGGATTAGCTAAGTCCTCTAATAAATCCTTGGTTGATATCATTAAGAAAATGTTGGAGGAAAATAAGAAAAATTGGCATAGGAAGCTTACCAATGCTTTGTGGGTAGACCGAGTGTGCACTAAGAAGTCTATAGGTATGTCACCATTTTAACTAGTTTATGGTATAGAGACAATGTTTCCTACATCACTTGCAGTCTTAGTTATGAGATTATTACAGGAGGCAGGTAGTGAGGAGATGATATTCAACGCCGAATCAATCAAATGGTTCACCTTTAGCAAACAAGAGAGGAATTTTCTCAAACTACTTCTAAATTTCAGGAGAAAATAAAAAATATTTATGATCGCAAAACCAAGGCATATAAGTTTCAGCTGGAATATGTAATGTTGCGGTGGGATGCAAGAAATGAAGAGAAAGGGAAGCACGGGAAGTTTTAAAAATTATGGAAAGGACCCTATAATATCTTAGCTTATCAAGGAAAAAATGCCTATTTGTTGAAAGAGATGAATGGAACAGAATGTTAAGGAGGACCGGTCAATGGTAGGCTCTTGAAACATTACTATTTCTAATACAACTTCTGAAAGAATGTTTCATTTTCATTGTAAATACCAGTTTCTATTTTTTCCAAGGTTTGGAGAAGAAAATCATTTAGGCTTGGGGCCCAAAGTGAAGGCTATAAATATTCTTAATTTTCTATTATTTTCAGAGTTTTTGAGTCAGTTTTGAGTTGGTTTCAAAGTTATTTTTTGAGTCAGTTCTCAATCACTTTGATTGGTTTTTAAGTTAGTTTTATAGTTTGCATTATTTTAAATTGTTTGACTGTATTGGCCCAAAGTTTAGGCACTTGGTCTACGGTGTTGTTGACACTTCCAAGGAGCTGCCATCCCCAATAAGGCCAATGTTAGTGTCAACATTTGCATACTTCCACCAAGGATCAAAAAAACATTTTGCATGTCCATCTTAGGTGTACCACTATAAATAAATTTTCGATCATTCCATTAGGTCATGATATAAAATTTTTCCACTGGTGGTTATCCTTGTCAATAAACTTCACTCTCCCTCTGAGAATCACATTCCTGGCTCATTCTCATGTCTCGTTGAGCATAACAACACCTATGGAAATGCTCTTTCACCAGGAAGTCTTTTAAGTCAAATCTCATTCATGAAAGTCAGGTCTAAAGCAGTCCCATTAGTTCATTAGTGTTTTTTATTTTTCAATATCACTCCTTCATTTCAGATGAGGTCAGAAAATATATGAGAGGGACTAAGTAAGAATTTTTTTCCCTATGTAGAATATCATCATGATGTAATTATCATATTTTTAGAGTTGTAATTTTTGATTTGAATGATTTTTATATCAAAATGTCATTTTGATATAAAATTCAATGTGTAATTTATTTATATTTTTCCAAATGTAATTTTATGTTCTCATATGTAATAAATTCATCCAAATTTTTAAAATGCAATCATTTCTGGCCTAAGTGGAGCAAATAAAGCCAAACTCCATGACTTGATCAAACTGAAAAATGTGAAAAGTTAGAGAGATAAAGAGTATCAGTGCCAAAGTCCAAAGGAAAAAGTGAACATAGTAAAAGTTGGTAATGCTACATAAAAATTCAAAACCACTAAGTTATAACACCATTCAAACACCTCCAGTCAAGTCATTGCCTCCATTCATCCATCAGGAGCTTCCAACAAAGGAGAAATTTCAAGTTTTCAATAATTTTGAGTCAAATTTCAGGGTTGCTGTGCATTTACCCTCAAGCGCTGCATGTTTTCCCAACAACTACTGAACAATTAATACAAGCACTGCACGTTTACCCTTAGGCGCTACGTGTTTTCGCGGGCGCTGCGTGTTTTCTGAGGAAGTGTTTCGAATGGTTTCAAAACCTCCAGAAAGTTTCATTTCCTCACAAAGTTCTTCAAAGAGCCTTAAATCAGTAAGTAAACCCTAATACACCTCTCCTCTAACATATTTGGTGTTTCATAAAAAAATTGAAGTTCTTATTGCTATAAAACCCTAGTTTGCATCCTTCCCGATTTTTGTGCATCATTTCCATATTCATGTCCCTAAACACATATTAGCCATAAACATTGTTTTCATAGACCTAGGTTTTCATTGACATTCACTTCCTCCATTTTCCTTAGATATTAATTTAACCTCTCACTTCTTTCATCTCATTCCATTTACCCTAGGGTTTACAAAGCCTTTAAATTCAAAGTGTCTGGAGAGGGGGACAAAAGTGTCAGTGAGGAACAATAACCAAAGAAAAATCATGTAAGAAATGAGGGAAAATCATTAGATATGAACCAGCAACCACAAAAGAGCTCATGGCCTCTCCCCTCAATGTGTCATGTTTTAAACATGTTGGTTGTTTTGAATTTTGTGAGAGGGTGCAAAGGGTCCAATATCACCCTATGTTGATAAGGTTGTTCATGACCAATCTTCATGATAGCCAGGTCACTCTTGCTGGGGTTAATTTTACCATGTCTACTAATGCCATTGCAACTACTACAGGGATCCCTAATGTGGGAGAGAAATCGTTTAAACAAGGAAACCTCGATCAGAGCCACTATGAACCATATCTTAAACCTAGATACAAGGATGACAAAAATACTATTTTTCCTTTCTTTCATATTCTTGACCGATATCTCCTTATGATGAAAATAATCATGAAATACTTCACATTTTAGGGGAGGTTTTCTCAACTCTATTCATATCATATCCGACTCCTCTTGCACTTCACTAGAGTCAGACTGCTTCACATACCCTACTATCTCTTTTGCAGCATTGAAAATATGGAATACATTGTACAAAAGAGGGATTATAATCATCAAATCTAGAGTCTTTTCCATCACTCCCTCATCAAGATGATAGTTATGCACCATCTTGAGAAAAATAAAATTCCATGGGACACATTCATAGTAAATGAATTTTTCACTACCTCACCTAGTCAACATGAGCAGAGTATCCCCTCATCATCTCATCCTCGCATATCCACTCCTCCATTTCAACCTACTTCTCATACATCATCACCAAGTCAGTTTCATTCACCTTATGTTGATCCTACTTCTTCACCTTTCTATAACCCTTCATTATCACATCATTATACTGAGTCATCAAGCAGTGAGGAGGACATTGAGGAAACTTGGGCTAATGTAAGTGATGTTGAGCCATTTCCCAAGACTTATCATAGAGGCTATAGGCATGTGTTTTCTTCACTTGCAGTGAAAGGGGCCATGCCTTCTTCATCAACAAAATAGGTGGAAAAAGGAAAATAAAAGGCTAAAGATCCAATCATTGATGAAAAAGAGGACAAACATGAAACAGAGCATGAGTTTCAGTTGAATGACCTAGATGAGGAAGATGAGGGAAAAATAATCAGTGCAGCAATCAAAGGCAAGGAAGAAAATATTAGTGAACTTCAAGTTAATGTTGACAGAGCAAAGTATGTGATTGACTTCCTTGAGCAAGAAAATAAAAAACTGAAGACCAAGCAAGTCATCAATGAAGTAAATACCATCAAAGCACAAAAAGAGGAAGAAAATGCCAAGGCCTTGTTGGAGGATACCTTGGACATATTTCGTGAGATTTATGATGAGGAGGATCAACATCCAAGACAGAGACTAAGGACTAGAGGGTTGAAAAGATCTCTAGCCCTTGAGAGATAGAGAGAAGCTGAGTTGGGAGAGAAACTCACACCAAGTGAGTTTCTTGCCCTGGAGATTAGCAAGGACAAGGAATCATGGCTTGATAGAGCCAATTTTCATTTGGAGAGATTACTAGAGAAATCGAACAAGGACAATGACTTGTTGAGGACAAGAGTCAAATGCACAGAAAGAGATAATTGCTGATGCAGGAGCATCAAGGGCATCTTTATTTGTAGATATGTTAGAAAAGGGGGTGTGACAATTTTTAATATTTTATTAATTAATTTGTTATTTTTTAATAAAATAGGAGATAATTATGAAAAGTGAGGATTATGTAAATATTCTTTTAATAAATAAAAGGATATGAGAGAAATAGTTTAGGAGCAAAATTTGTGATTAGGATTTCTATGTATGGGATTAGTTGAGGATTAGGTGGAGAGATATTTTGAGTGAATTAAATGCATTATTTGTGTATAAATAGGAGTGGTTTTTGTGAAAAAAGATACACTTGAATAGTGAGAGTGATTGAGAGCAGGCTTGAACAGCCAAGGCTGTAAGCCTCTGGTCAAATTGTAAGGGCCACGACTGTTGAATATCTGGCCAGGAAGAACAGTTTGTAAGTATTTTCGTTATTAATTTGATAAGTGTGTTTTAGAGTTTATGGGTGCATTTAGAAATTGGGTATTTAAATGCTGTGATTTGAAATAAGAGTGCGCATATGGACATTTGATGATAATTCAATGAACCTGAGTAAGATCGAAGATTATGAGGAAGATTGAAATTGAACTTTCAATCCTGATATACATCTTTGCATATAAGTTGTTAATATTGGCATGGAAATTGTTAAATTATATTGGTAAATCCATTTTTGTCAAATGAATGGTTGTTTTATATCGATCTATAATTTGATTGATTGAACGCCCAGTAAACATGAAGTTATGAGTTTCATAAGAAACCAAGAAAGTTAGATTTTAAAGAGCTGTGAATGTGTTTTGATTCTGCTACATATATGAGTCACGCTGGTATGGACAACGTTGAATTGAATTATTAGTAACGTTGGAAAAGCAGGGGAATGTTTTTTGTATCGATTGGATCAGTTCACAGTTATTGAGTGACAAGTTCTGCGTGCAAGGCTTTTTGTATCGATTTGATTGAATTCGTTTATAGTTATTGAAGTGGCAGAGGTAAGATCTCTGTAGATCGAACCAAAAGGGGAAATCGTGAGGAATTTTGATTATTCCTTGGTGGAGAACGTTTTTAGTTAAACCCAGAATATAATCATCCAATAATTTAAGTCTATGTTGAATTCTGTTGGTGGAATGTCGATGCAGACGTAATGCAAAGGAAAACGAGTTGTGAGTAGCGGCATCAGCTTTTGTTAGTTGCAGAACATGTTGCTGGAATCTAAATGCAGGTATGAGCAGTATCATTTTCTAAATTAAATGAACACGTTGAATGTATGAGTCTGCGATGTTTAGAAAGAGCGCTGCTGAATTCATAAGAGGTATGTTGTGGCTTAAATCTGAGTTTTGTAATTGCCATAGCAGAAAACTGTTTGAAGAAATGTGTGAACGAAGTTGAACGCATTGGGATGGAGTTTTGTAATTGCCAGATTCAGTTTTAATACATGGGCGCATTCATTTTATGGAATTTTTATTTGAAAATCTGGTATTAAAACCCATATGTGTAGCGATGGGTAGAATGCGTTGAAGCCAGTGCTAATATGCCCAAAAATTGTGGTTTTTCTTGAGTTGTTATATTGTCGGATTGCTACAGTTGAGAATCGTTGGATGGACAGAATCCTTGAATTGATTTAATAAGTTGATTTCAAAACTTAGAAATGGCGTACATGACATACAGTAAATGAAGAATCGATCTGCAGTGATGAAAAGTGCGTAGTAAGGAGTTGAAGAGCGGAATCATGGAAAGGGGAAGCCTGAACAGAGGTAAGTTAAGTTGCCAGGTTCGAGTTTTAAATTCTGGTTTGAGTTTGTTAAGATTGAATTTATGTATGGTAATTTCTTCAAAGAATTGAAGTGACTTGAGACTATACAATCAATGAGATTCAGATTGGTTGAGAATTCGAATTATTGGGTTTTATTGAAATCCTTGGTTGAATGGCTATAAATTGTGTGTGAAACGAAATGTTAATTGGAATTCAAATAAACTGTGAAGGATGGTTGACAATGGAATGTATAATTCCATACAATTGGGGTTTGAATAAACAATGTTAAGTTCGTTAAGAAAACCCGAGGGTGCATTTGTTTGTTGACTTTTGATTGAATCCAACATATGTGAATGTAATTTTGATTTAAATGAAATGGTGTATGAAAAGTAATGGATCTGAATTATGAGAGCATTCGAAGTTGATGGGATTGATAGTTAAAATATGAATGAGGATGAAGGAAACTTCACATACAGTGATTGATTTTTATTGAGTTTTCATGAACCATGAAATTTGTGAACAGGTGTTTGAGAAGCTTCCGAAAATTAAGTTGTTAGAATTGCCCAGACATTGAGGTTTTGATTTGGGAAAATGCTAAGAGGATTCCTATATGCACAAAGATTAAAGATTTTGGGGTTTGCAGGCCCTGCCTGCATCATTTTTGGTATCAGAGCTTGGCTCTGCTGAAATAGAAAAATGTTTATTTTCTGAATGAGAACAGGAAAGTTCTGTTGAGAAATGAAGTGTGTTTTATTTGAATGTGTGATGAATTTTAAATCTGGTATGCAAGCTACACAAATGCAGTGAACAGGATTGCAGAAGTGAAAGGGGACAAGATCATGCAAGATCTTAAAGGTGAGATGATTTTCTGATTTGAAATTTGTGATTGAAGTTTATGGTTGCAGAGAAGATAATGGCAGTGAACCTGACATTCAGCTAAAAGCTGGATAGGGAGGACAATTGCAGTGTCCTGAAGAAGAAGGTGAGTTGAAGAGATAGCCTAGAGAGAGAGAAGAGGAGAATGCTCAAGAGGTTCCAGAGGCAGTGAACCAGTACTTACCAAAAGACTGAGTGAGGAGAGCTTGGTGAGGTAAGGGGTAGCAGAAGAGATTGTTGTTGCAGAGGCTAGTGCAACTCATGGTGAACGAACAACTGATGAAAGAAATGATCATGGAGGATCAGAGTAAAGGTTTAGAGGAATGCCATAGAGGTGAGATGACTGATGAGGTCCGAGAAAGAGAAATTGCAGTAATGAAGGTACAATTGCAGGTACTAGAAGAATGGCTGCAAGAGCAGGAAAACCAGAATAGAGGATGGATCTTTCCACTGAAGGGAAAGAGAGTGATTTGGCAACCATTGTAGATGAAGTTGAGGAAAAGTGTGATTGCCTTATTGAAGAAAGGACTTAGAGTTCTTGAGCCAGAGTTGGAATTTGAAGATTCCACATGCAGATTTGTTCAGAAGGATGTGTTGGAGGAAGCAGTCGAGACTGAAAAGTCTTGTGATTTTAAAACTAATGAGTTGTGTATGTTTGCAGGTACAGTACAGAGAGATGAGAAAGCTTTAGAGTTTTTTCAAGAAGAGTTGAATCTGAAAGCTGTTCAGATCGATGATGAGATGGAAAGATCTCAGGAGGAAATGGAGACGAAGGAGTCTAATCAGAGTATTGATGCAGAGAGAGAAGGACCAGCTGATGATTGGCTAAAAGCTGGTGAAGGTATGGAAAATTGTGTGAAGTTTCCAAGTTCTACTCCTAATGAAATTGTTGAATTGTATAGGAAGCTAGATCTTCAGAGAAGAGAATTGGAGAGACAGAGGACTTATGTGCAGGATAATTTGCTGAGGAAGCAAGGCAGGAAAGTTTTCATGAATGATAGTCCTGGAGCAGAGGATGGTAAGAAGGCGAGACTAGATGACAGTCTCATGGTGAATGCAAATCAGCATACTGATGTGCTGACAGTGAAGTCAGAAAGGAACTCAGAGCAGCATACTGAAGTGTTGCCAGAGAAAGCTGAGGAGAAAGCCAATGAAGATTTTATGAGTCCTTAAGAAGACTTGGAACTACAGAGGACTGAATCAACAAGTGATACCATTGGGTCTTGTGATTTTGATGCTGACAATTTGATTGTGTTTACAGGTGATATAGAAGACAGTTCATCACTTGGAAATGTCTTGGAAGAAGAAGAAATGTTGCAGGTAGAAGATGAGACAATTATGTCTCATAAGCAGAGGTTGTTACCGTGGGTGACAAAAAAGAGTTGGCTTGTCTGTATAGCCAAGAGGAGACTGGAGGACGGACTTTTGAAACTGCTACAGTAATACAGGATGAAGCTACAGTGTTTGCAAAACTTGATTTGATTTCCCGAATCAATCGAGATGATGATGGACAATTACTGAAGATTTTCGAAGGGGAAGATGGAGGTTATGTTGGAGTTAATTTGCAGCATGTTGATAAAATGCTGAAATGTTTGCTGGAGACATTTGAACCAGAGAAAGAAGTTGCAGATGAAATTACAGATGATGAGCAAAGGAATGTTGCAGAGGGACAGGAAGTTTGGGAGGCAACAACATGTGAAGCAACATCCATAGTGACAGCTAGAGCAACATGTGGGGTAATATCTGCCGGAGTAAATCCAATGTTAGCAACATTTATGGTGGCAGCTGAAGCAACATCTATGGGGGCACTGAAGCCTTATGGTTTTTATTCTAACAATTGTTTTGTGAATACAGGTTTTATTGAAGATGCTGGAGAAAGTCTATTAGACAGAGAAATTGAACTGATGAGGTGGATGATAATGAAAGTATCCCGGAAGAGGCCAGCAGCAGTAAAACAAAGGAGAAGCAGCAAAAGAAAGACAGCAAAAGATTGCGAGAGAACAACCAGTGGAGCGATGCAGCATAAAGTGTGGAGACCTAGAGAAGAACAACAGATAGAAGCAGCGACAAGTGGAAAGTTGCAGCACAAGATATGGGATCCAGGCATACATATATCCAAACACATGATCAGGCGATCATGATTATTTTAACGTTGGGAGTCTGATGCAGGAGCATCAATGGCATTTTTATTTGTAAATATGTTAGAAAAGGGGGTGTGACAATTTTTAATATTTTATTAATTAATTTGTTATTTTTTAATAAAATAGGAGATAATTATGAAAAGTGAGGATTATGTAAATATTCTTTTAATAAATAAAAGGATATGAGAGAAATAGTTTAGGAGCAAACTTTGGGATTAGGATTTCTATGTATGGGATTAGTTGAGGATTAGGTGGAGAGATATTTTGAGTGAATTAAATGCATTATTTGTGTATAAATAGGAGTGGTTTTTGTGAAGAAAATACACTTGAATAGTGAGAGTGATTGAGAGCAGGCTTGAACAGCGAAGGCTGTAAGCCTCTGGGCAAATTGTAAGGGCCATGACTGTTGAATATCTGGCCAGGAAGAACAGTTTGTAAGTATTTTCGTTATTAATTTGATAAGTGTGTTTTAGAGTTTATGGGTGCATTTAGAAATTGGGTATTTAAATGCTGTGATTTGGAATAAGAGTGCGCATATGGACATTTGATGATAATTCAATGAACCTGAGTAAGATAGAAGATTATGAGGAAGACTGAAATTGAACTTTCAATCCTGATATACAACTCTGCATATAAGTTGTTAATATTGGCATGGCAATTGTTAAATTATATTGGTAAATCCATTTTTGTCAAATGAATGGTTGTTTTATATTGATCTATAATTTGATTGATTGAACGCCCAGTAAACATGAAGTTATGAGTTTCATAAGAAACCAAGAAAGTTAGAGTTTAAAGAGCTGTGAATGTGTTTTGATTTTGCTACATGTATGAGTCACGCTGGTATGGATAGCGTTGAATTGAATTATTAGTAACGTTGGAAAAGCAGGGGAACGTTTTTTGTATCGATTGGATCAGTTCACAGTTATTGAGTGACAAGTTCTGCGTGCAAGGCTTTTTGTATTGATTTGATTGACTTCGTTTACAGTTATTGAAGTGGCAGAGGTAAGATCTCTGTAGATCGAACGAAAAGGGAAAATTGTGAGGAATTTTGATTATTCCTTGGTGGAGAACGTTTTAATTTAAACCCAGAATATAATCATCCAATAAGTTAAGTCTATGTTGAATTCTGTTGGTGGAATGTCGATGCAGACGTAATGCAAAGGAAAACGAGTTGTGAGTAGTGGCATCAGCTTTTGTTAGTTGCAGAACATGTTGCTGGAATCTAAATGCAGGTATGAGCAGTATCATTTTCTAAATTAAATGAACACGTTGAATGTATGAGTCTGTGATGTTTAGAAAGAGCGCTGCTGAATTCCTGAGAGGTATGTTGTGGCTTAAATCTGAGTTTTGTAATTGCCATAGCAGAAAACTATTTGAAGAAATGTGTGAACGAATTTGAACGCACTGGGATGGAGTTTTGTAATTTCTAGATTCAGTTTTAATACATGGGCGCATTCGTTTTATGGAATTTTTATTTAAAAATCCGGTATTAAAACCCATATGTGTAGCGATGGGTAGAATGCGTTGAAGCCAATGCTAATATGCCTAGAAATCATGGTTTTTCTTGAGTTGTTATATTGCCGGATTGCTACAGTTGAGAATCGTTGGATGGACAGAGTCCTTGAATTGATTTAATAAGTTGATTTCAAAACTTGGAAATGGCGTACATGACATACAGTAAATACAGAATCGATCTGTAGTGATGAAAAGTGCGTAGTAAGGAGTTGAAGAGCGGAATCATGGAAATGGGAAGCCTGAACAGAGGTAAGTTAAGTTTCCAGGTTCGAGTTTTAAATTCTGGTTTGAGTTTGTTAAGATTGAATTTATGTATGGTAATTTCTTCAAAGAATTGAAGTGACTTGAGACGGCATATCTGAATGAGATTCATATTGGTTGAGAATTCGAATTATTGGGTTTTATTGAAATCCTTGGTTGAATGGCTATAAATTGTGTGTGAAACGAATGTTAATTGGCATTCAAATAAACTATGAAGGATGGTTGACAATGGAATGTATAATTCCATACAATTAGGGTTTGAATAAACAATGTTAAGTTCGTTAAGAAAACCCAAGGGCGCATTTGTTTGTTGACTTTTGATTGAATCCAGCATATGTGAATGTAATTGTGATTTAAATGAAATGGTGTATGAAAAGTAATGGATCTGAATTATGAGAGCATTCGAAGTTGATGGGATTGATAGTTAAAATATGAATGAGGATGAAGGAAACTTCACATACAGTGATTGATTTTTATTGAGTTTTCATGAACCATGAAATTTGTGAACAGGTGTTTGAGAAGCTTCCGCAAATTAAGTTGTTAGAATTTCCTGGACATTGAGGTTTTGATTTGGGAAAATGCTAAGAGGATTCCTATATGCACAGAGATTAAATATTCTGGGGTTTGCAGGCCCTGTCTGCATCAATTGCGTTGTCCAAGATCAAAAGAGCTAATGCTAAATTTGAAATTTTGACTAAGAAAGAGGAGAAGGAGAGGTTAGATATTCCTGTTGAGGTGTCTGTTCATGCCTCAAGCACCTGAAAAGAAAGTACCCTCACAATTTTTGAAAATTTTGGCACACTTGGCACTTCACTTCATTTTTAAGTTTTTTAGTCTTTTTGGCACGCAAAAATTCTGCCAAATGTGAAGAAACCTAGACGCTGCGCTCTTCTTTGGGGCCTCTAATTGAAAAAATGACACCACCAAAATGTTCAGAATGATGAAGACATCAACCCTAGCAAGTTTTAGAAAATTTGGAGGAGAATTGGTCCCTCAAAAGTGAAAAAAACTACCAAATTTTCATGTTTCTACCTCCTTTTTGACCTGGTCGCTACGTGTTACCAGTCTTGGAATATTTACTTTTTGACAGAGAAAATAAGCACAATTTTGGAAAATGGAGGCATATTTCGAAACTATACTCAGAGAGCATTCCAATGAGCTATCATGGAGCTGATTTGGACATCAGGAAGGCACTCAAGAGTTGCTTGCAAAAGAGGTCATTTTCTGCCTAGGCGCTGCACGTTTGCAAGAAAAATGCTTTTTTCACTGTCTTCAGCAAATTTTGAAGTTTCACTCCAGTTTGAATTTTTACTTTTGAAAATGAAGAAATTATTGATGTAAATGATCATGATGGATGTAAATATCATGTTTTTACTTTCATCTAAGGTATATACATAAGGTGAGTACTCTAGAGGTCAAATGAATCAGTTTCCTCTCTTTTAGAGGCATATTGTTGGGTCTTCCTAGACTTCAGTTTCTTGTTTGGCATTAGGTGTAACTGATTCCCATCTCATGGATTCGACTCCCTGAGGCTATAGAGAGTGGTTTTGAGGTCTATATGATATATTTTATCATTCATTGTAATGGTTGGACTCATTGGGAGTTTTGGCTTTTGAAGAGATAAAATTGTGTATCTATGTTTGGCCGGGACATTAATCGAATTTGCAGCTATTTTTGTGGGATCCATGTGGTATGGTGTTTAGTTTTAGTTTCCTCTTTGTGCTCAGATGTTAGAATTTTTTGTTTACTTCATCCATCATTTCATTGCTATTAAGTGAATGTTTTCAAGTTAGATGAATAGAATCCATAATTTTTGTGCTCTATTTTGGGTAAATATTCACAATTTGTAATTTCTTTAGTTTAGAGAGAAAAAATGAATTCACCATGCTCTTTCTAGCTCCTCACCTATATTGATCATCCCTTAATAGAAACCCTAAAGTTCTAAACCACCGTACTTACCTTGCCCCATAGAACACCCTGCAAATCATGACCTAATTTCCTTGCCCTGACTGTTTGACTCCTCTTGATCCAACAAAACCCTACACAATCAAAATAAAAATCCTGAGCTACTATACCTAGCCTAATATATTCTTTCTGTAGTCATATTTTTTGTGATCTATATAGAGAGATCCCTCTCCTTTCCTAGTATGGTTAGCTATTTGGCTAAGCGTGGTTTGAGGTTACCTCAGAATTGCCTTATTTAACCCGAGGTTCAATCCGAGTGATAACATGTGCAAATATAAGGGAAAGGAGGTATGTGCATATGTTTGGTGCATAAAATGTAAATTTTTTGGGCACGATAAGGATCAATGTCTTGTTTTTAATAGTTATCTAAACGCTGGAGGACGTAGCCCGCTAAAGAGCGTCGTATGGTGCACAATCTGTCAAGTTTTTGGATTGCATGAAACTGATTTCTACCTAAGGGTCAGAAAATATCAACCTGAGCTGAAGTAGATGTTTTTTAGATTTTTTTTGTCTCTAGAACATGATGAACATCATTTTCGCACTTATCATATGATGTTGGAAAAATCTGAAATATATATAATACATTCCAAACCTACCTCACCAGCATCCCCTTCTATGCATGGTGGACCAGCGCCAAGGAAGAGGACGAGGAGGTGGATCCATTGGCCGAGGAAGGGGGTAGGTTATTTTATACAACTACAGAGATGTTGGTCACTATGTGCATGGCTGTCCAAATCTAGTGCGACAATCACGCATGTATTGTAGACAGTTTGACCATGTGATAGAAGATTTCCCTGTTTTGATACCTAAAATGTAGGAGAAATAGACGTAGAATCTGACATAGAATCTTCAAATGGTTAGGGAAGAAACCCACGAATAATATCCTAGGATGAATGTGGTAATTAAGAGCATTGCAGCCACTAATGAAGATAAGGGAAAGTAGTCAAATACTGACCTTTGGATTCGTAGCGGCACCTCAGAACAAAGATGGATTTTATTTGAATAATGCAAAGGATACTTTTGATGAAGCATGAAAAGATTTCAAATAGGGCAGTGCATCAACTTCATGTAGACCAATGAAGGAGGCAGGGTTAGACGAATAAATCAAGACATTTCTACAAGCTTGCATTAAGTTACTGTGCAACAAAAATGTAGTAGAGAACCTTCAGGATTTGATAGAAAATTTCGTAGAGAAGGAACAACTGCTGGTAGAAAAAAAAGCTGTAAATTTATTTTATAAGAATAAGAAGAGGACAGGTTGAGAGATGTGCAGGACTGCGCATATCGATGCTTATGAGAAGACCTCGCAACACAAGGGAGAAACCAAGCTGGGATGGTTTACCATTCTAGTGTGCATGGAAAATCAATAGAAAATCATTCCATTAATAAGGTTGTCACAAGTCGTAGCTAGTATTGAAGCTGTTAAGGTATTTGCAGACTTTGAAGTTATCCAAATTCTAGATGATATTGATCCTTACCGTGCACTGTTGGGATTGGACTGGGCTGTTGATATGGATGGTTTCATAATCCTAAAGAAAAGAAGAATGGAGTTTGAAATCAATGGAACATGAGTCATAATTCTCGTAGACCCTGCAAAAGGAAAAAGATACACATAGATTGTACGTGTTGATGATGATATTGGTTGGATCTCTAAGCTGCCCCTTCGCAAAGAAGACTGGATCAACCCAACAACGGATGGAAATATTAACTGGGAGAAGGACAACTCTTGTTTCTCAAATTCTGATGAAGAATTAGAAAATTGGCAGAATAGGTTGCATGAAGCACTACGTTGTAATCGACTGACCAGATCTCTTCGACGCATAACATATGAATTAAATGAATTATTGCATTATGATTTTTTAACTGATGTAAACATTTTTTTAGGAGAGGTTGAAAGAATTGTACTATAAGAACAGATATTCCATGATTTGGATCTCAGACTGCACACTACTCGTGCACGATGGTGGGAGACTCATAAAGAAAACATGGGAAACTGGGATGAATGCGCATGCATGATGATGTTACACTTTGAATGTCCAACTATCTGAATGGAAGAAGTACACTCTGGGAAGGATGATCCATGCAAACATTTGGCTAAATGGATGTAGGTATGGGGTGTAGAAGAAAGACCTGAAAGGGTCAACATATTTATTCATACATTGGGAAAGGTACCTACTGATTGGTATCTGGAGAGAGAGTTGTGCGGGGCACTAGTGAATGGTTTGTGCTGACGGAGAGTTTTATTCTAACATTCAACTTTGAGAGTGGATTTGAAAATATTGGTAAAGATTTGCATGACATTCAATAAGTTATATTTTATACAACAAAGAAAGCGATTGAGTGTGATCCACCAACATGGGATGTGTAGATGAAGGATATTGTGAATTACATAAATTTGACGGTTGAAGAGAGTGAATAAAATCGAAGGAATATCATGATTCTGGAACTTGAGGGACACTGTGCAGTAGTTGGGCCCTCAATAACTTCACTAGATGTGGCAAAACCCCTAGATATATGACTGGTGAAAATTGGGTCTGAAGAGCAACCAAAGTTGGAAAATATTGAAGACTATTGGGATGATGACATAGTAGGAAAAGTTCCTGAGATGATGACAAAGTATCAGGACTTGTTCCCTACAAAGTTGTCATAGTTGAAAGGAATAATTGGAGAACTTGGAGTCATGAAGATCACTTTGAAACCTGATGTGTGCCCGGTGAATCAACACCCATACAAGTTGAATCCAAGATATAAGCAGAAGGTAAAAGAAGATTTTGATAACATGGTTTCTATAGGCATCATAGAGCCAGTATAAGAATTTGATTGGGTAAGTCCCATGGTAGTACAAGACAAGAAAATGAATGGACAAATCAGAATCTTTGTAGGTTTGTGGAAATTGAATAATGCTTATGTTCACGATCAATTCCCAACTCCATTTTTGATGAAATCCTGGATAATGTTGGAGGAAAAGAAGCTTATTCATTCACAGATGGGTTTTCAGGGTATCATAATATCAATATTACATCGAAAGACCGTAGTAAGACTAACTTTGCAACAAAATGGGGATATTTTCAGTATACAATCATGCCTTTTGCCTTGAAGAATGTGCCTGCCATCTTCTCGTGCGTAGTAGTAGCTGCTTTCAAAGAGTTTATACATAAGTTCCTAGAGGTGTACTTTGATTATTAGACTGTGTTTGGGCAATTGAAAAATCATGTTTAAAATCTGCGCTTAATGTTGGATACATGTAAAATATACCAGATCTCATTGAACTTGAAGAAATGCATATTCTGTTCCATTTTGGATACTGCAGGGACACATTATCTGCCATCAAGGGTGGATGGTAGATCTTTCCAAGATCGCAGTGATTTTTAATCTGGGGATCCCTAAGAATTTCAAACAATTGTGCTCAATATTGGGGCACACTGATTATTATCAAAATTTCATTTAGGGTTATGCACTGATAACTACGCCCATGGAGAAGCTACTCATAAAGGATGTGACATTCTATTGGGATGAGGAATTTCATATAAGTCTTGAATTATTGAAGGAAAAGATGGTCACCAAATACTCTTCTTTGAAATACTAGATCAATAAGCCTATGTTGGGGGGGAGGATCTGCAGGTGGTTGTTGTTTGAGATGCATAGAAAGGTGTGACATGCACATGGTAGTTGTTCAAGGAGGATGAATGGTCACAGAGCTTCCAAAATCTAGTCGTTGGAATAGTAAATATGGAAAATACATCTTTATCACCATATATGGGAGTATCTAGGTTGCATTTAATGAAGGGATTTTTCCATATTTGGGACCCTTTTATCATTTATTGAGACACATTAATGCATAAGGAACCATCAAGTATGTGCCAAAACTATAAATATGACCTATGGGGTCGCAATAGTTTCCTTTGCTTTATAAGTGAATTTTTTTCCTTGAGCTATTTGATTTTTGCAGCGTATTCATTTCCTATGTTTGGTTTGGATCTGAGATTTGAGGAGGAATTGCGTCGTATGGGTTTCAGTTACGTAATTCCACCCAGCATGACAGTGACGTGCCTCAAAGAAGATATTGCTACATCGGAGCTTCCTAATTTGTCGATTACTGAACCCCCTATGCCCACAAATCCTAAGAAAGGATAAACATCTGGAACCAAGAAATCCCTGCGGGAAAATACCCCAAAGCCACACTCTACTGCAGCTGAGCGCCATAAGAGACCAATGGCAGAGCTTCTTGAGACAATTATGGAATAATAAGAGGAGTTTATTGAAGTGGTCCCATTCTTGTATTTTCTGACCTATTTTACACTGCACAAAGCATCAGTAAGAGTTCCCAAAGATATCGACAAGGTGCGATCAATTATCAACATGCCCTTGATTCCTGAAAACGTCCCGGTGGAAGGTGACATGTTTGCAAAATTGCCACAGTTAATACTGGAGGATTGGCATATCACAGTTATTGATAAGTTTATTGAACTTGCACCAAAGGTCTACTTAGATCATGTCTAGTACGAAGGGGGAATCATGTTCTTAGAGCCGAAGAGATGGGTGTTGGGTTTGCACAAGCTAGGCCTTTTGAATTTATTTTTGATCCCTCACTTTGGGCATACCCTGATAAATGATATATGTGTATGTCAATTTCTCGTACTCGTGCATGATGATGCACTATGGTCAGGAGAGTGCATTATCATTGATGTTGTGCTGATCCATCATACCACCAGACTACCTGATCAAGGCACAAATCCAATGGATGACTTTGGAGGAAAGGCACTAGAAAGGGCGGTGGCTGAAAATATTAAAGAAAAATACCAAGTCCCACTCAAGAGCATAGGATTCGTTGTAAGAGAGATTAATGTTCTCATTTTTCAGTTTTTAATTCTCATCTTGGACAACAAGATGATGTGCAAGTGTAGGCCTAAGGAGGTTCCCACACAATTAATTTCTCTCACACGACGATGCGAAAAAGGGGTGATCTACAATTGGTCCAGCTGCTTATGCAAGGATATTTTGGAGAATGTGTGTGAAGCACAAGAAGAGGGCAAGAATTTTGATTATGCTTGTTTGTTATTGTTGATCACTTTAATTGGGTTGGAACACCCTAGAAAAAACACTATTTCCTGAGATAGAGCTACAAATGTGTGAGGCCGCGCAGTACACCATGCTATGGAATTCGTTAGACCTCGCACACATCATGGAGAATAAGATATTTTGGGTATTATTTTACGCTTCTCTCTATCAGGTATTCCAGTCTAATTTGAGGCTATCTCCGACATTGTATGACCAATATTAGATGATAGAATATTTTTAGGCGACTTTCCATAATATGCACATCCGTGCAAATGACGCAGTCAAGGGAGTTTGGTATGAACTACCATATCTCGTCACAGAGTATGATGTGATACGTGTCACTGTAGATTGGCAGCCAGCATGGTTGGAGCTCGTAGAATCAACATCTATTCCTAAAATTCCCACCAAGCCATGCACTAGTACCTAGCCAAAGAAGAAAACTAAGAAAAAAACAGAGAAAGAATCCACGGCGACAACAATTGGCCAAACAATTGATTTGGATAAATACATTGAACCTGATAAAAAAGGCAATAAACTAAAGGACACAGAAGAGAAAGAGGAAGCGCAGACTTCTAAAGGAATAAAGCATGATTCTTAGGTTGTTGGCAGATCGAGGAAGAAAAGAAAATTATCTAGAGACACTAGCGAGGAGGCCCTAACACTCACCGAAGATTACTTGAATGAAATTACAAACATGGTAACATCTGCTATAGAGGACAAATAGAAAGATATAGAATTGCATTATAAGATGGTGCTCGATGGGGTGGAGCTCGTGATATAGGAATTAAAAGTACAAGCGAGTCTGATTCAGGCGAGCATTACTCAAGCGAGCCAGATGTAGACAGGCGCGCAGGCCACTAGTGCACATCTACTTAACATAACCTTACCAACAACTGGGGATGTTCATCTTGTTCAAATCCTTGCGCCATCCATCCATGTAGACCCCAGTCGATGCGCCGAGTTCAGAGGTTGTGGTGATATTAACATAAATTTATTTCTTTTACCTACAGGGAAACTACACATGATACACTATGATTGTAGATGAGCTTTGATTCCATTAGGCCCATGCTCACACAACTTTCGTCGAATCAAAAAAGTAGGTCACAGAAGCATAATAGAGACATCAAATAATGGAGGAAGCTTTTCATGCACCCAAAGCGCTGTTGCACTGAAAATTTTCATCCTGACATTCTGCTATGTGTATGAGCTCGTTATTACTCATACTTCCTCCTTTGCAAGTCTAACATATTAAGTCCTCATGTCAAGCCTTGAAAATCAGAAAAAAGTTCATAAAAATCTCCTTAACTTTGGTGTCGCACTTTATCTCTATCTTTCCTGCGGTCCCGCACCTAATGTTCATGTATCCTACATACCTAAACGCACTTTCTCTGTGTTATGGGTGCAGACCCCTATAAAGATCAAAAAGGCGCAAATAAACTCAAAAAGCTCACTTTCAGTAAACTCTAGAAGCCTCTAGAAAGAATCTTGCGGTGGCAGAACCACTATTTTGAGGTTCATGTATCCCTTACCTTATGGAGCTAACCCCTTGATGTGAGGAGCTTATCCATTTTAAGGAGGATTCTATCCCTTCATAGTTGGAACTGAAACCTCCTCTTTTCCACTATAAAAAGAGGCATTGGGTAGCCTCAAGGGGAGTTCAAGCTTTAGATTATTTGAGGTTAAGTGCTATTGGGATTCATACTAATTTAACTGAGATTTTTGTGAGGAGAGATCACATACCTCTATCTGTCTCACTTGGAGGAGTGCAGAGCTTATCAGAGTAGAGGATATTCCTGCTTCGGACCCCGGGAAGGCCTGTTCAACATCAAGGCTAAGGTTGTAAGGTTTTCCTTCTTTTGAAATTAATACAAATGAATTCATTTTTCTCAATAAGCTGTTAGTTAACTGTTTATTTCATAGATTCCTTGATCACTATGATAATCATGATGTATGATGTTTACTATATAGGTGCTATTTAATGTTTTTTTTTTTGTGACTGTAGTTTTACAAAGATAACTCCTTCAAGTGCACGAGGGACAAAAACGAATTCGAACAAGCGCTGGACCTATGGTAAGTCTTTTACACCTCTATAGTGCTTCTGTAAATCATATATGCTTAGAGAAAGATTAGTTCATTTGGTTTTTTGTTGCTAGATTACCTTTTTGGTACTAGGGAGATCAATCTTGTCGGCACTATCGATTAATCCGCCCAAGAAATTGGCGACTCCACTGGGGAAGAAATTGTTGTTTTTGGTTCTCTTTTATTTTGATTTGTGGAAAATTTTTTCCCGGTTTTTGATTGATAGATATCTGCCTGGGTAGCTTAGGTTTTCTCTATTTTTAAAAATTTTGAAATCTTTTATGTTTTTCTTTAGTTTTTCTAGGGACCGCACTTTGTCTTTTTTGCACAGTGCGGGCAGTTTCGCACTTTCCTTAAGTAAACAGTGCGGGACCGCACCTGTTAATTCTGGAAGCCTGCAGACCTTGTTAAAATTTTGAAAAACTCTAGATTTATTTCTTCAATTTATCCTTATTTTTTATTTAGAGTTTTTAGTATCTACCCAGATTGACGTTGTTTCTATCAAAATCTTTTTGTGAATGAATTCCAGCAGTATTTGTGTTTTGATGATTTTCTAGAAGTTTTGTGTTTTGGATTGTTTTTCACTTGGTAGTAGTAGTGATTTGAACCATTGGAAGTTTGAAATACCTCAGATTACATTGGTATTTTTTCCTTCTTGCTGAGTCTGACCTGATTGTGAAATCTATCCTTTATTGAGAAATAGATCTATCTGTTTCTTTGCAAATATTCGAAAAAATTTGGTATTGTTTTTGAATTTCATTTTTATAAAGAAAACATATCTGAGTGTTTTTTATTTTTTTGTTATTCTGGAAAGATAGATCCTTAGTTTACTGAACAACTAAGAAAAACATTCTTCAAAAATATTAAAGCTTTTATTCAATTAGATTTTTAAAGTTTGTAGATCTCAAAATTATTTTTGTAGTTTTGAGTGCTTTTAAAATTTGTAGGTTTCTTTTGAAGGAAAATTGTTTTTGTAGTTTCAAGTTTTTGAAAGTGAAAGGATTTTGTTGTGAGCTTTGATAATTTGTTTCATTTTGAGTTATTTTTGAAAAGGAAAAAATATTTTCTTCCAATTATTCTTTATGTTCAAAGAAAGAATTGTTTCTTAAAATAATTTCATTCTCCAACTCTTTCTTTAGCTAGAAGTTCATTGAAAGAAAACGACTTGAGTATCATTTTTAGGTGCATTTTTAGTGTTTTTGGAAGTAGAGTCTTCACACCATCAAAGTTTCATTTCCACACCTATTGACTTAAGAAACAACTCATAAAAGTAACGCTTAATTAAAATTCATCCAGTGATATTTTTATTTCTAGGGCTCTTACCACCAACATAGCTTAGGCTAGTATCTTGGAGTAGGGAGTAATTAACTCTCCAAGATAGTAAAAACAAACAAGTAGATAAATCTTGTGGTAGGAAATAAATCCAATTGTAATTGGTACAATCTAGGAAGCTTCTCTTAAATAAGTCAATCATGAGATCATGTTCGAACCTTTGAGACAATCAATTCTCTTTCATTGGGGAAGATAGAAGATTTTGCGCGCATTACAAATGGTAAACCTCGTATTAAACATTATCGAGGAGCCTAGGGTCACTTTTCGGTAAACCTCGGATTGACCATGTCGAGGAACCTTCAAGGGGATTGAGCTTTGTTACTCTACCCTTGCGCGTGGGATCGGATCGTAGACTGCTCCCCCAGTTGTATTTGTTACTGTTGGTAACCTTAGTGTCCATAAGCTTAAGATTATTTCCTAAGGTGACGGTGAAGGAAAGATCTCATTGTACCTAGAGCAGACGTCGACTAGACTCACTTGGACTCTCTGGGGGGTTCTCTTCACACGATATGGTTTTGTGAAGAAACTTGTGCCAGTCTGTTTCATTAAGCAGGTTGTCGGGGTAAATATTCCAACCGCCCTTTCTGTATTAATATTCTACTATGTTGGATTTCATCACCAACTAGTGTTTTTAGTACGGGAAGTTACTGTTTATGTGTGGTTCAAACTCTTAGATTTTTAAGCGTGCGATTCAGCTGTTTGTTTCTTTAGAGACTTTAGGTGTTTTCATTGAAATTTTATTTGTTTGCGTGTGATTATTTAATATTTAATCATGGCGGAATTTCCAACACAATCCCGGAGACTTCAAGGGAAACCCCCTGAATATACACCAGGTCAGCTTGAAGGGCTGCGTGCTCTAGTATCATCTAGTAGCGGTAGAATTAGATCAATAGAAATTGGAACTTCATCTATAGTTTTTCATCCTGATCATTAGATACCCACAACATAACACATTCAAGAACCGATTTCAGTTTCTGAAATTACTGGTAGTATTTCTCCTTCCAGTGAACTAGCTGACGAACCTGAAATCTCTGAACCTGAAACTGAACCTTCTGTTTTGGAAACATCCTCAGGATTTATTACACCAAATTCTAGCGATATTGGTTCACCTAGGGTAAGAAATATTGTCACTGAAGATCTTCCATTTGGCCTTATTTCTATTGAAGAACTTACTAGTCCAAATGAAGAGTTATCTCTTCCCGAATCCCCTCAGTATTTAAATCTTAGGGAGCGTGAATCTATTTTCTACAGCCCTATTCGAATTGATGCTTGGTATCTATCTTTGACAAACTTTTTAGAGAATTCGGGTCTTGCTTTTTCTCCACCTCGAATTCCATTTCATCCTACACCCAGAGGTTACTATCCGTCATCCATTATGGCAGGAGAGTCATCCATGTTTTCCCAAACACCGAAAGCATTTTTACACGGTGGTCCTTCTGTTCCTTCGGGATATCAGGCTTTATCTGGTAATTTCTCTGGAGTAGCTCCTGAACCGATTGAACATGTATTATCATCTGGTCTTAATGCAGTTAAAACTAAAACGTCGAACGCAGAGAAAATCTTTATGATGTCTGGTAATATTCTGAATCCTCAACATCAAGGCAGTCAGTTACCGCCTGGAGGACAATTTTAGGGAAATCAGTGATCGCCTGGGGGGGAGCCTCAGGGTAGTCAATTACCACCTGGGTGGCAACCTTCAGGAATTCAGTTACCACCTAGGGGACAACCTAAAGGTATCCTTTTCCCAGGACAAACTATGGAACCATATTATTTTGGAGGACAACCTCAAAGTTATCAGCCTTCAGGACAATACATACCCCAAGGTCAACCCCAAACTCAATATGCTCCTCAGGGTCCTTATCAACCCCAGCTTTAGTACGCACCTCAGGGTTATCAACCTCAAGGTCAGTACCCACTTCAAGTTTTCCAATAACCTTCTGGTCAATTATCTGCACAAGGAGTCGGAAATTTACCACTTACTTATCAACCCTACGTTCAAACAGGCTATGGTCCTTACGTTCAACCTTCTATGAGACAATACCCCTGAATTAATATGGTGTGGGATCCATCCCAATCTCAACAGCCTACGCAGCCTAACATGCAGTTTCATTTTCAACCTGGATAGCCTTTGGTTTCTGGTCCAACCTAGCAACCTGTCTTGCCTACTATTCAAACTCCTGCACCTAGTTCTGTTCAACAGTCTAGGCCTAGTACACCTCAGACTCTGCCTCAAATTGTTGCAACTGCTACAACGTCTATTCAACCTATAACACCTGTTTCTATAGTATATGTAGCTCCGAGTTCTTCTATCCCTGTATCCGTGCAAATCCCTCAAGTCTCTGTACCCCAGTCAGGACCTTCAGTTTAGACTTCGGTTCAGATGCCTGCGGGACAAGCTGGTACAAGTATGATGGTCACAAGTCAACTACAATTCACGTATCAACCATACCAGGGACAGCCTCAATTCAGTCCCGTTTCACAAAATCCAAATTATCAGTATCAACCATACCCTGGCTATACTTATCAACAGCCTCAAAAACCCCAGTTTGGTCCGGTTATTCCTGGTTACCCGAGAGGTTACACAATTCCTAATGCAAATCCGATTCCCAGTTATCCTGGGTATCCTCCTCCCGGAACTACTTTGGCTACTCAAGGTTTTTGCGACCCTAACCGTCAGTTACCATTTATTGCAACTTTCGATTTACCTGATTTGATGCGCCTTACGAATGATCCAATTTTCTATTATCCATACTAGCCGTCGATGCCGCATAAGTTGCCCAGTGATATACCAAAATTCGAAGGTAAGTCAGGAGAGGATCCATCAAATCATGTTATGAATTATCACCTTTGGTGTGCGTCTAATTCAATAATTGATGAGTCAATTCGCTTATGTCTTTTCCAAAGAACTCTTATTGGTCTTGTCGCCAAATGGTAGATTGAGTTACCACGAGGCTCTTTTAATAATTTCAGTCAGTTAGCGATTGCCTTCTTGACTCATTTTCAGTTGCCTGTCAGATACGACAATGGCACGGAAATATTAACTTCACTAAAGCAATCCACGTCCACATATATTTCTAATCATATTCATGAATGGCGACGTAGAAGGCATTTGGTGAAAGTTTACATTCCGGATCAAATTTTGGTGGAATGGTTTGTTAAATCATTGTTACCCAAAATCACTGAAGACGTACCTAA
This sequence comes from Pinus albicaulis, assembly GCA_034641835.2. Taxonomy (NCBI): domain Eukaryota; kingdom Viridiplantae; phylum Streptophyta; class Pinopsida; order Pinales; family Pinaceae; genus Pinus; species Pinus albicaulis. The sequence goes on from CM076577.1 coordinate 449,818,506, forward strand.
GGCCAGAGTTGTTACTGAAGAGGAAGTGATTGCTCAAGCTCAGTACCTTGACCTCGTTTATACGCAGTCAGGTACTTTACATGAAAAAATACCTTATCTTCCAAAACAAGGTCAAATAGATGCAGATCCTTCAGGGTCTCATGCCGCTGATGGTATTATTGGTACATTCAATACTAAAAGCAAGAATAAATCTTCAAATAATTCTTCTCCTATTATAACTTTACTTAATTCCCCGAAAGGAGAGTCTTCCCTCGAAATTTCTGCCGACATTCATGTCGTAGAGACATCTACGACCAAATATAAATCCGGCAGTAAAAATAAAGGGAAGAATAAAAACAAAAATAATTCAAAAGAGAAAACTGATAAAAATGAATCCAATGACGAAAAATGCAAGCCTCGCTATCCATGTTACATTTGTGACAAGGATCATTTTCCTAAATAATGTCCACATCGAGCAGAGGTTGCAAAATTCATTAAAGGTTCGCAACAACCTGTTGTCTTGAGGGATCCTTTTCCCACTCAATATAGTAAGATGGTTGGTTCTACCTCGAATGCCTCAGAAGAACCTATTTTTATGATGACTGATGTCAGGATTGCGACGCGATCGCAAGATTATGGTACTAAGAATCCTGTTGATGGTAAAGAAGCAAAATCTTCTAGTGCAAACACATCAACTACACCTCCTCCTGTTTCTAGTCCGCTACAGATCGAGAAACCAAATCCAGACTTAATAATCAAACCGCCTACTAAAGGTGTTCTTTGTAAATCAGCTTTCAATCCACATGCGAGTGCTGCTCAGAATTACAACATTGTTGAATATTTAGCTATTTCCCCTTCAGCAATGTCAGCTTTGGAAGTGCTGCAATCATGCCCAGCATAGTGTAAATTACTTTTTTCTGCCATAGGCGCTGTCGATATTCAAGATTCGAACCTTATAATATTCGATTTAGAAAATAGTACACCTCGTCTACCTCACCAAATGGCTTTCCAAATTCTAGTGTTAGTAAAAAACAAACCGATTTTTCGGACTGTGATTGATGAGGTAGCTTCAACGTGTATTATGTCAATCCAGTGTTGGAAATCACTTGGTTCTCCTACACTCAATTAGTCTCCGATGATTCTAAAGGCTTTTGATGGCCGAGGTTTCCATCCTTTCGGTATTTTGCAGGATTTACCCATAGGGGTCGAAGGTAAAACCATTAATCTAGATGTACAAGTGGTTGATGATCCTCTAGATTACAACCTTCTCCTGGGTCGCAGTTGGTCTTATGCTATGACTGCTTTTGTTTCTTCAGTATTTCTACTCATAAAATTTCCACATAAAGGAAGGATCGTTACAATAGATCAGTTAACTTATTTTTCTTCCGATCTAGCCTCTATAGAAACAATCCAACACGTTGGTAAATCGACTATCCCCTACAAGGATGTTGGAGTAGCTTTGATTAAAGATTATGGTTTACTAGGAACTTTTTCCTTTCCTCCTCCTAACGTATCGTCTTCTATTGAAACTATTCATATGATTTCGTCAGATACTGTTATGTTTGATGATCCTTGGATCACACCTTCTAACTCTAAGTTAGATTTATTTGATGGCATGATGCCTTTGAGTCCATTTGAAATTGCATATCAGGCTGTATAGTCACTTTCCGACCCTTCTTCAACCGAAACTGATCCAATGAATGGGATCTATGAGGAATCACTTTCTATATCTAGTTCAGCCACAACGACATTTCTTAATCTTGTTCATACTGATGAGCAGATTCGTGAACTTTTGTCTATTGACGATTTACCATGGGAAGATATACATCACCGATCTTCGTTTTTACCTAAGATGGATCATTTTGAAGATGATTTCGCTTCTATTTTTACTGCTAAATATGTCAAAGAACCACAGAATCCATTACAAAATCTTGATTCTGAGTTAAATTTGGGAAATATCTCTCGTATGATTCCAATTGACATTTCAGTAAAGCCGGGAATAATTGAAAACATTCATATAGGTGCTTGTTGTACGAAAGATGAAATTCAAACTTATAAAGCCCTATTTCAAGAATTTCGTGATGTTTTTGCCTGGTCCTATGAAGAAATGCCAGGAATCAATCCGTCAATTTTCATACATGAAATCAATACTTACCTTGATGCCAAACCTATCCGTCAACGTCTACGTCAAATAAATCCTAGAAAAGCTGCTGCTATCAAAGCCGAAGTTGAGAAATTATTTCGTGCAGGTTTCATTTATCTAATTCCTTTAATGGATTGGGTATCAAATATTGTTCATGTTACTAAAAAACAAGGAAAGATACGAGTATGTAATGACTATAGGGATATTAATCAAGCTTGTCCTAAAGACAATTATCTAACCCCCTATATCGTTCAAATAACTGGTGATTGTGCCGGCAGTGAAATGTTTTCCTTTATGGATGGTTTTTCCAGTTACAATCAAATAAACATACTCCCTGCTGATCAGCCAAAAACAACTTTCATTTGTCCATGGGGGACATTTGCTTATTTCAAACTACCCTTTGGATTGAAGAATGCTGGAGCAAATTTTCAAAGGGCTATGTCTTACGCATTTCATGACATTAAGCACATTGTGCAGCCTTATATCGATGATTTACCTACTCATTCGTCGCATAGAGCTGACCATCTCACTCATTTACGAGCTATCTTTATGAGATGTAGGCATTATCGAATTAGGCTGAATCCACAAAAATGTGTTTTCTATGTAGAATCGGGTCGCTTACTGGGATTTTTTGTTTCGAAAGCAGGCATTCGCGTTGATCTGTCGAAGGTCAAAGCTATTGTCAATTTATCTCCTCCTTCGACTTTATGTCAACTCCAAAGTTTTTAGGGGAAAGAAAACTTTCTACGTTGGTTCATTCCTAACTACGCCGAGCTTACAAAGGGTTTTACCCGGTTACTGAAACAGAACATTCCATTCTTTTGGGATGAGATCGCTGATCGATTTTTTGATGCACTTAAACATGTGTTGACCCATGCACTGTTATTGCATCCTCCCAACTACAACCAGGACTACGTTTTGTACCTCGCCACCTGTCATTCCACCATTGGGATGGTTTTAGCTCAGGAAGATGAATCTAACACTGAACATGTGATTTACTATCTTAGTCAGAATCTGCATCTGACTGAGATCAAATACACACATGTGGAGAAATTGGCCTTGGAAACTGTTCAAGCCGTCTAAAGATTTAGACACTACATCTTATTACGCAAAACCACTGTAATTTCTGACTGTGACCCTATGATGTACATTTTAACCAAACAATTGGTAGGGGGAAATTATTCCAAATGAATATTTATCCTGCAGGAATTTGACTTGGAATTTGAAAAATCCAAGGCGAAGAAATCTTTGGTTTTTTCGGAACTGATGTGTGATTTCCCCTCTACTTATACTGAAACTGTTGTAGAGGAGCCCATTGCGGATGAATCTTTGTTTCTTATCAGTACTCTTGATCCATGGTATGGGGATATTATCGTTTATCTCCAAACCTGATATTTTCGGCCTGAAATCTCACAATCTGAGCAATGGAAAATACATTTCCAATCCCAACAATACAATATTATTGGTGATACACTCTATCGTCATGGAGCGGATTTTGTTTTCCAACGCTGTCTTACTCATGAAGAAGCTGAGAAGGTTTTAAATGACTTCCATTCTAGAGCATGTGGCGGTCATATGTATGGGTATGCCACAGCCCAAAAGATATTGCGCGCTAGTTATTTATGGCCGTCGTTATTCAAAGATTGTATCTATGCAGTCCAGAAATGCCACAATTGTCAACTTTTTTATCGTAAGATGCATGCACCACCCGCTCCTCTTCACCCTATAATTGCCATCGGTCCTTTCACAAAATGGGGTATTGAATTTATTACATGTAACCCTCAATCGGCCTAGGGGCATGCGTATATTGTCTTAGCGGTAAATTATTTTACTAAGTGGGACGAGGCGATGCCTACATTTTCGGCTGACGGCAAGACTGCTACAACTTTCGTATTTAATCACATAATTTCTAGGTTTGGTGTTCCTCAAGCCATTATTACAGATCATGGAAGTCATTTTCGGAATATCATGATGACTAAACTGAAAGATCAACTTGGCCTACGCCATGATAGTTCCACTCTGTATTATTCGCAAGCTAATGGTCTGGTTGAAGCTATAAATAAATTTTTAGTCACTATGATCAGACAAATTATTGGTATTCATAAGACAAATTGGAATTCCATGTTATTTTCAGCACTTTGGGCATATCGAACATCAGTAAAAACATCAACTGGTTTCACTCCCTTTCAACTAGTTTACGGTTTGGAAGCTGTGTTGCCGATTCAATGCAAAGTTCAGTCATTGAAATTAGCCATAGAACTACTCCCAACTACGTCTGAAGAGGAGAAACGTTTTTTGTACTTGGCTCAGCTAGATGAGAATCGACGAAATGTTTCAATAGAAAACGAAGCTCATGTCAAATGAATAAAAGCTCAGTATGATAGAAGTGTTACCCCTTGAAATTTTTGAGAAGGAGACCTAGCTTAGTTTATGATCAAGCCAACGATAAGCTAGGAGTTGGAAAATTCGTGCCTATGTGGCATGGTCCTTTCATTATTAAGTGAAAGCTAGCAAAAGGGGCCTATGAGCTGATAGATTTTGATTGTGTCCCTTTAGATAAACCCAGAAATGGGCTTTATTTGAAGCGATATTATGCTTAAACTTGGTGTGGAGTTTTTTTATTAGATTAGATTTCTTTACTGCTGGTGTGTCTTAGATTAGAAAATCGTGCCTAGTTTAGAAGTGTGTTTTTTCACTAATCCTACTTATCTGAGTTTTACTCTTGATATTGCAGATGTCGACGTCTCTTCAAACCTACGTTGGTTTTGTTGATGGTGCTTGTCGTAGTACACGGAACATTTCTTTCACAACTTGGGTTATCTATTCACCCTCTGACGAGTTAGTATCCATGCATGGGGTAAGCCTTGGTCAAACAACGAATAACATTGCAGAGTATAGTGCAATGATTGAGTTATTGTATGAATCCATATCATTTTGAATTCGGAGTTTGATTGTTAGATTGGATTCTGAACTTGTTGTATTACAACTTAATAGGGTTTATGCCATTAGAAATCCAGTGTTATTATAGTTATTTTTAAGAGTTCGTCTCTTGGAACGTGAATTTGATTAAATTGAATATCAGCATATTCCAAGACATTTAAATACATTACCAGATTCAGTTGCTTCTAGTATGATAAATCGACATTTGCAATAATCAAAACAGTAAATCAAATAACATTCATAACATGTACACAGATAGCCGGTAAATAGCGATATATCATAGTATAGAAGTGTTTCAAAAAATATACATCGTCTTCGATCATAGGTTGGAAGCACCTTATGATCGGAAAAAATGGTAATACAAAAGGTCAAAAATATGAGTCTATGACATGATCATCCTATCACTGATGGTGATCACAATAAGTGACCATTTCCCGGGCCACCCTACATAGGAACCTCCTAAAAGGTCCTGGGACACCAATCACGTATCTCTGTAATCTGAGTGGAATATATTCTATGTCTGTCTCTGGAATATCTAGATTTAGGCACTCTAGGTGATGCTCTAAATCAGACAGGATCTCTATTGATTGGCCTACTGGGGCTAGTGTGGCTGCAACTAGTTGTCTTCTTTCATAAGGCTGGAGATGGGTTGGTCGCCGCGGACCCACATCTGCATTCAAAACTTTTGGTTATTAGTTTCAAGATGATAAAAACATAAAAAAAAATAGAACTTAGAAATTGTTGAAAATGATTTTACCTGATTCATCCCACTGTTCCCCTACTGGGAGAGTCATCTCTCGGTCGCCATAGAGATCTATCCCGGCATATGGAAATTCCTCTATAACAAAAATTTCGCATTCCAGCCAACGAAAAATATGAAGGAGGAAATCGAATAATCTCGACGCCCTCAGCAGCATGACGAGCCATCAATGCAGCCCAACGAACCATCTTAGGTTCTCGAGGTCGACCGACATCAACAGGAATGTTCTGTGGAGCTAACATGGGGATCCTCTCTAGAGCAAAGGTGACTACAATGGATCCATATCCAAATTTATTTAGTTTTCCATTCTTTGCTCTGGTTAGTTGGCCTTTTACATTGGCCAACACAGCTTCGCACCAGTTGAAAATGGTGCCTCGAAAACAGTCTACAGCAATGCACATTTGGGAACCGGTATCCACATGCAACACTACACTCCCACATAGTCTGGTAATAGTAAATGAAATAAATTTTAGCTCAGGAAGGGTGATATTTTTTATATCAATCCGTTTGTCCCTGGGGTTTGCCTGATCGTTACAGAACTCTTGTCGAAGACTAGCGACAGTCTGGCCACCTGGCCTAGTCCCAAACAAGGAAATTTGTTCGCCCCTCTTGGACAAACCAGTGAAAAAATAAATATCCTCCAACTCAATTTCAAGCCAGTGGCCGCCAACGAAGAAACACTGGTCCTGTACGTTCCACCTGTTCACCAACCATGTTATGAGGTCTACCTGTGCCCTCATGCCCTGAATGGCCCAGAATTTATATAAAACGCATGCTCTCATCTACGTCTTCATGCTCACGTTCTCTCCAAATTAGCATCTTCTTTATCCTAAAATGCATAAAAAGATATGTTAGAACAATCTAATTTGAAAATTTTTGGGCGGAAAATGAGAAATTTTATTTTGAAATTCAAATACGCAGGGACCACACTTTGTCTTCATACACAGTGCGTAGGAATGCACGAGTTCTGTGGGACAAGTGCAGACCCATGACTTTTTTCTGCAAAGGAAAAAGTCGAGGTCCGCAAGGTCCGTGTGTTGCCCCTGCGAACCCCCACGGGCAATTTTTTAAAACATATTTTTCCCTTAAAAATGAAATATAAAGCCTAAAAATTAAATGTAAACGGATGAAATGCAAGATTAGGAGGTCGTGGATTACCTGGAGCTGACGGTTCTCGTTTCGTCGGACAGATTTTCCAGAATCTTCACATGAATTTTTTTACCCAAAAGATTTTACTTTTCACTTTGAACTTGAACGGTAAAAATGAAGTTAGAAAAGTCCTTTTTATAAGTTTTTTCGAATAAATAAATTTTTAATTTGTTTATTTTTCACTTTTAAAAGGTTATTTTTTAAAGCATTTTTATTTATCTTAAACAGGTATGTGTAATGTTTCAAGTTTTTGTGCAGAAATTGGATTTTTCAGGAGAATTGATCATTTTTCAACAAAGATCATACTTTTATCACTTTTTCAGACTCTTTCAAAAATTTACAAAAAAACGAATCATTGGAGTCCTCTTTTAAGCCCTTTTTAGACTCTCTAAACATGAAAAGATCACTGAGCACTTGATTATTCAAACTCGTTAAAATAAATGAATGATCGTCCCTTTAGTATAAGTTTACCCCTTTTACGGACTGAAATTGACTATTTACGAAAAAGGTATACGTTGACTAATTATGGTCAATACAGTTCTCTCCCGTATTATTTTATCATTTTTCGGGCTCAAGAGACTAAATTTACGAAAAAGTACACCCATGGAGTCTTCTTAAATTTTTTTCTTCTGACTCCCTAAAATTGAAAAAACACTGAGTTTCTCCTATACTGGACTCGTTAAAATTTAACAGTAAAGGACCTGTTCAATTTTAAACAGGAACAAACCGCTCCTTCTTAGGGTTCGAATCTTAAACTAAGTTGGACTCATCCGAAGGATGAGCTTATAAACAGGCAAATGCTATCCTCCTTAAGCTTGTCAAAAATAAAGAGGTACTTGCCAGAAATGGTGGGGGAAAAGAGAGAAAAATGGACTTGTTTGTTGTATTTTAATTTTTCAAAAATCCAGTTAACCACTCTTGAACACGGCACTTTTTGTTCACCTGGTTTGGAAAATCATTTAACTAAATAGTTAATCAAACCACATTAAAGGCTTTTAACCAGTTTATGGGTATTAGCTTTGGGTCAATTATCACCAAGCCATCTGCAGTGTCGTTAAGTGTTCAAGAGGACAGTTCAAATAAACCATTCATCTACAAAATATTTGTCTTCCATTTTGACCATCCCTGAGTCAGTCCTTGCCAATATATTTCTTCAAAACTTGATCTATGATTTCATGTTGTGGGCTTGCCTACGACGGATCACTTTCTATTGACGACAACTCATTATCTAGGAAGTTGTTCTAGAAATCATCAGTACCTTGAAATCTGCATGCCTCAATGGTAGGTTTCTCGCCTTCGATGACAGGTTGCATCATTGACCTTCGATCGAAAGATTCCATGACATGTTCGACTTCAGCTCATTCATTCACATTTCATGGATTATACTGAGTACTTTGAGAGCCATTGACATTACTGGTGGTTACTCTCACACTTGTTAATAGTTTACATCATTGACTGGTAATCAAGTGGTTTCTACCATGTTCGACTTCGATACATTCATTCACATGGATATAATCATACTAGTTCAAGATGTGGAAATCAAGACCCTGGATCTAGTTTCTACCATCCAGGCTGCAAGGAATTTTGTTATCATTTATAGAGTGGACTATTTATAAATAGGTGGCTACGTCCATACTGTGTCTACACATGTCTATATTGTGATGTATTCAAAATCATTCCTGTATCAGAACAGTTTGAACCAGTTTTTAGTTAGTTTTGATCTGAGTATGGGAATGCCTACCTCAGCGATGATATGTATACATATATATTTTGCATTGAATGTTTTTACAGTTTACGACTGGGGTGTCCATAGTATGATCCTTGAAATGATAAAGTACTGCACTCTTCATATATGATAGAACTCAGCTTCATCTATTCCAAACTTTGCACTTTAGGGGGCAATCTGTTTCACTGAAAATTGTCATCATGACATTCTGCTATGTGTATGAGCTCATTATTACTCATATTTCCTCCTTTTCAAGTCTAACATATTAAGTCCTCATGTCAAGCCTTGAAAATCAGAGAAAAGTTCCTAAAAATCTCCTTAACTTTGGTGTCACACTTTATCTCTATATTTCCTACGGTCCCGCACCTAATGTTCATGTCTCCTGCGTACCTGAATGCACTTTCTCTGTGTTATGGGTGCGGACCCCTGTAAAGATCCAAAATGCGCAAGTAAACTCAAAAATATCACTTTCAGTAAATTCTAGAAGCATCTAGAAAGAATCTTGCGGTGGCAGAACCGCTCTTTTGAGGTTCATGTATCCCTTACCTTATAAAGCTAACCCCTTGATGTGAGGAGCTTATCCCTTTGAAGGAGGATTCTATCCCTTCATAGTTGGAACTGAAACCTCCTCTTTTCCACTATAAAAAGAGGCATTGGGTAGCCTCAAGGGGAGTTCAAGCTTTAGATTATTTGAGGTTAAGTGTTGTTGGGATTCAGACTCATTTAACTGAGATTTTTGTGAGGAGAGATCACATACCTCTATCTGTCTCAGTTGGAGGAGTGCAGAGCTTATTAGAGTAGAGGAGATTCCTACTTTGGACCTCAGGAAGGCCTGTTCAACATCAAGGCTAAGGCTGTAAGGTTTTCCTTCTTTTGAAATTAATACAAATGAATTCATTTTTCTCAATAAGCTGTTAGTTAACTGTTTATTTCATACATTCTTTGATCACTATGATAATCATGATTTATGATGTTTACTATATAGGTGCTATTTAATGTTTTCTTTTTTGTGACTGCAGGTTTACGAAGATAACTCCTTCAAGTGCACGAGGGACAACAACGAATTCGAATAAGCGCTGGACCTACGGTAAGCCTTTAACACCTCTATAGTGCTTTTGTAAATCATATATGCTTAGAGAAAGATTAGTTAATTTAGCTGTTTGTTGCTAGATTACCTTTTTGGTACTAGGGAGATCATTCTTGTCCGCACTATCGATTAATCCACCCAACAAGCGCAACTCATTGTGCTCGAAGCAAACATCAACAGAGTTTGCAGCGATGTACCATTATTCCTTGCCATGGCTTCCCCCGAATAAAAATTAAAATTTTTTGCCACTACGTTGAAGGCCTCACGTGGAGAAGTCCAATCCATCAAGGCTGAGTTTAGGCATCAAATTTCTAATTTGTAGATGAAATTATAGCTAGAAACTCCACTTGAAGTCAGAGCATAGAGGGCTGCCAAAGTGAAGCAGGCCATTGACAGTATCATTGTCACAGTGACGCAGTGTAATAAGATTTTGGATGAGGCCATGGGTGTCTAGACTTCAATTCAAAATGACCATGTGGTATAACAGCTGCACAATTAGTTGTGCATAAAGGAGCAAAAATTAGTTGACATTAGGGTGGCGACGCCTACTCTTGTTCTTACACAATGTCTCACCCGCCTACAGGAAGTGTTAAACCCTTAGTTAAACTGAGAGGGGGGGGTGAATCATTTTAACACATTCATGGAATTTTAAAACTTTTTCATTAACACTTGTTTACACCTTCATTTCATGTTCAACTTAACATGTGAGTAATCTTAGAATGTGAGCAGCAAGCATTAATATAAAGTAACATTAGACTTAATATGAGAGCAGCAAGTATTAAGGAGATGATATAAACCAGATCAACACATAAACATCATGCACAAAGACACCAGATATAATTGGAAACCCATAAATGGAGAAAACCACATCTTATTATTGTTGTGATGCAAAGGCAAGCTCCAACTCCCTCTCACCACTGATTTTCTGTAGGCACCAACCTACAGGAAGCTCCAAGCTCAATTCTGCAAGCTACAACTTCATAGGAAGCTCCAACTCCCATCAATTTTCTGCAAGCACCAACCTACAGGAGGCTCCAACCTCAATCAACTACAACTAAGATTTTATCAAGCTACAACTTGATGTGGAAGCACCTGTTAGGGTCCCGTGATTTGGCTGATTAGCAAGCCAATTGATAGTGTAACATCAAACCAATCTTTGGAGCCCAAGGACCTAGCCTTCCTGGACTCAGAGAGGGATCTCTCTATATGTGTAAGGGATATCTGTGTGTTTGCTTATTGTGTTTTGATTTTAGGCTAGTTATGAAGTAGGTTTTTTGGTTTTGGTTTTTAGGTTGTGAGGGATGAAACTGGTCAAATATATAAGATAGGTAAAAAGATGTCAGATGAATTGGGCTATGGGGTCGAAAAGGTCAAGAAAGCTATTAGATGGTGATACAAGACTGTTGAAGGGCTGATTTCATTCGAGGTAGAAAGGATCTTTGGGCAAAATGGAATAAAATGGACATCAAGTTTGGGAACAACAAAGGATTTCAAGCATAACTAGTTTAATAGCTGACATAAACATGGTAGGGAAAACCATTAATCATGAGAAATGTAACTATAAGCTAATCAATACATAGAAATAAACATTCAAGCCATGCATAGAGATATATAACTCTCTAAATTTGGGAAATGGGTATCAGACTTTGGGGAAATACACTTAAGACAGAAAAACAACTTAAATCACTATGCCAGAACGCCTAAACACAGTACTTCAAGTTATTGGGCACTTTGAAAACAATATTACATAGTATTAGACAAAGGGAAAGAACAGAACAAGACCTCCTTGGTTCAACAAATGACAATCTAATCAGTCAAAGAGAAATTTCATGGATGGAGCTATGGCTAGCCATGAGTAAGTAGGGCATACCGTAAATCAAACTTAGCATGCATAAAACCATGAATGAAATAAGCAACAATATCCTTAGGTTATTAAAGAGCAATCAAGAATTCTTTAATGTGACTAAGGATGAAGAAAACATGGAAGCTATGAAGAAACAGGAAATTTAAGGTGCCTCCAAGGACATGTCTCAAATTTGTTCTCTACTGTTCTATAGCAAGTAAGAAACATGGATTCATGAATGAAAACTAGGAAACAAAACAAAGAGAGAGACACTATACCATTCTACCAAGTCATAGAATCTAACAACAATCCTCTTTCATCATCCAAGAACATCCAAGAGACTATCCAAAAGCATGAGACAAGTATTTCTTCCAAATCTTATATGACCATATATTGCTTCTATCATCAAGTTCAGCCTTGTTTACAATGAAAGTCTTTGGAATATATAGGCTCAAGTGATGAAAACCTCTTAGTTCAATTTGCACTCTCATTGGCCTATTCAAAATATCTAAACTTGTCCTTGAGGCTTTGCAAACCCCAAGGCACAAAATATCTCATAAAATATATAAAAAATGCTAAAAGAGGGAAATAAATTGACTTTTCATAACTTCTGATGTGCAAAAATAGCTAAACGCACATGAGGAAAAAGCAGTTTTTAAAGGATCAATTTTTACAAAAATACTCAAAAATTACATCAGCAAAGGGTCCCCTGACTTGCCAGCAACTTTTGGCAGCCTTGCCGATGTGAAAACGAGTCTCATGATAGCTCATTGGAAAGATCTGGGTGTCTAATTTTGGGAGAAACTATACTTTTCCCAATATCATGCCTGGAAGTCCTCCAAAAATAGGCTTGTGTGTAAAAAACCAAAAAATAAGGTTTGCTGATAGACCGGGCAGAGTGTAGAAAAAGCCGGCATTTTTCGCAATTTCGGGGGAGAAAATGATCTTCAAATGTCCTAAAAATCGCTGAGTGTGTGCTCCTGAAATTATGGCATCCAATGATACCATTCTCCTCCTTCGATGATCCTCCAAACTGAAATGGCGAAGCTCATGAGTTTTGACCAAAAACCCAAAAATGCCAAAAAACCAAAATATGTCGAAAAATGCCCAAAATTGGTGAGCATGACCCTCAAGGGTTCTCAGCAACATGTTGTGAAGCAGAGGCCAAAATATGAAGTCCTGATATGTCTTTCCTCACTTTCCGTGCTGGGCGCTTCCCTTTAGCCTCCTTGAGCTTTTCTTGTGCAGCCTTCAACTTGCGCCGGGCAAACTGATTTAACTTTTTGTAATGCCTCGTCATTCTCCTTTGAAGGCCTAAATCCATGTTTGCCTTCTCCAATTTATTCTCCAAGTGGTCATTGACTCTCTCAAGCCATGCCTCCTTATTGTTCTCTATCTCCTATTCGAACAATGCAGTGAGAGGGGTAGATTGGAGAAGGGCATTTTCCTCTTCTTTTTTCTTCTCAAGGGCCTTTTTAAGCCCCATGGTTCTTGGCCTCTTTCGCCTAGGCTGATATTCTTCTTCACTTTCATCGAACTCACCCATGAGTTCTTCCAACCTTGCTTGGGCTTTGGAGGCCTCATTCTTGTACTTGGTCACCCGTATCTCATAAACAGCCATATGGACACTCATTTGCCTATTCTGGATTTGCAAGAATTGATTGAAATTCCTAGCTCTATGAAGATCATCCTTCAAGGCATCAATTTGGAATTCTCTATGGATTACGAGGTTTTCTAGAATCCAGGCCTCATTATCACTATCATCGCTTTGGATTGGAATGATGTCGAATGCACTCTCTTGTTCATGACTTCCTTCTACTTTGCCCTTCCCTTTGCTTTGGGTGGCTATTCTAGTGCTCTTCCTCCTGGGAAAATCAATCATGGGCTTGTTTGGCAACTTTCCTTTACTTCGGAGGGCCCTTGTCACATTTGGAGTGACAACCTTAGGCACTCTCTTCTTTGTTGTCCGGGGCTTGTCCTTTTTAGGAGAAGAGGGCATGGCCCCTTTACCTTTGTCACCTTTCCCTTTTTCTTCTTGAGGTTGTTCCTCTTGAAAAGGATGCTATTCTTGAGGAGGTTGTTGTTCTTGTGGAGGCTGCCCTTGCTCATCACTGTCAAGCCCTTGTTCATCATCTTCATGCTATTGCTCTATCTCACAAGGCTGCCCCTATTGGGCACTATCATGCTGCCCCTGTTCATCATGATGTAGTTGATGTGTGTCCTTATAAGGCTGTTGTTCACCCTCGTCATGAGTCTTATGTTCACCCTCATCACTGTCATGCTGTTGTTCAGCACTTTCTTCCTCCTGCTCATGTTCCTTTGCTTGTTCTATAGTAAACTTGAGTTTTTTAGGAATAGGTCTGCTAGAAGAAGGTGAGGGATGATGAGTAGGAGGTGTATGGGATGTATGGACCGGAGGGACAGTGCAGAAATCTGGATGAGTGATGAAAACATCCTAAGAGACCTCTCTCTTTTCAAGCTGATGGAGAATGATGATTTTGATGAGAGAGTGATGGAAGAGACAAGCTATTTTTTGTAAAGGAGGCTTCTTCTGGATAGTGGAGGCCATTTTCTCAATGCTATTGTGTAAGAAAAAAGGAAGATTTAGAAATCTGGCTCTAGTGAAATGCATGAGCAGTCGAATGTGATATGCATAAATTTGGGAGAGTCTTCCCTCACAAGTGAAGTACTTCATGATAATATTCATGAGAGGGGCGTAGCTGGCTAAAAGATATGAGAAAGGGAAAATAGAAGGACATGATTCTCTGTGCTCAGGCTTTAGGAAGGGTTTGTAATCATATGAGTCCAAATGGCTTTTCTTAAACCATTTCTCGCCAATATAGGGAATTTTAGTGGCTTTGGAGATGGATCTTGGAGAGAACATGAAATCAAGGTCTGCCAATTGGAAATGTTTATCTTGAAACCTCAAAGTGAAAAGGTGTGTTAAAGGAGAAAAACTCTTCACCTCTTGCACCCTTTGACAAAAATCCAAGCACCCGACCTCATGGAAATTGAACAAGACTGATGGGTGTGCATTCACTTCTTCGGTGGAAATAGGATCATACCGCTTATGCAATCCACTCCTACTATCCTGCCTGGGAGGCATCTTGTTCTGGATGCTCGGTGCAAAACCAAACTGCCTCAAAAAGGATTTCAAGAATGTGTTCTTCAAACAAAACTCTGCCTTCTCTGTCAATCACTATTTTGATCAAGGCAAATTTGTTTCAAATGATGTGTGAGATGATTTTGTGATATTAGGTCTCTGTTCCTCTGAAAACACTACCCTTTCCCTTTGTATGCCACACAGCCAATATTTATAATGACAAGTGCACAGTCAGACAAGATGCATACATAGTCAGACAAGATGCATACATATTCAAGTGATTTTCTTTGTTAGTGTCAGGTTACCGAGATCTTTATGTTTTGGTGTGAGCACAAACAACCCTGTAGCAGAAAAACACCCCTCTTAACCAAAAACGGCTCTTGTATTCACTATTCTTAACACAGATTTTGACAATAACTCCAAATGGAAATTTACAGCTTCATATACTAAAGTTTTTTTTATGGACAAATTAGGCAAAGAGTGGTTTTTTCTTTTTCTACACTACAAAGATGACTTTTGAAATAGCAAGGCACTTATACAATGATTAATACTACTCAAGCTAGTCTTACCACTTTTTCCTTTCAAACCCTATTTTGTCTCTCTTCAAACATTGCCTTCTACCTTTCCACTTGTCTTGAGGATGTTTGTTAGGTTTTTTGACAGCAATAAGAAATCCACTCCTACTATCCTCCCACTATGATAGACTTTGTCAATAACTTTTAACAAATTACTTTGAAATTCCTACCAAGACCTTCACCCTTTCACCAACATTTAGTCCTTTGAAAAAAAAAACATTCAACATCTTTTTAGAAATTTAAAAATATGAAGGAGGCACCTAGAATACCTCGAAACTTCGATGGCAAGCTTTTCTTGAGTGTTTGAGCAGCTTTGAAAACTTTTGGAGGTGTTTTGATGGCTTGAAATATGCGCAACACATTTAGAATGAGAGAGCACCGCGCAAAACAAGCTGTCGGGTCACTTGTCGGGCCAACGTGACCAGTGCCTACAGGCGCGCCGCGCGCTGCTACAGGTGCGCCGCACAACTCTATATTTCCTTTGTAAAAATGCGCCTGAAAGTGCCGTGAAACCCTACAGGCACGCCGCGCAGTCAATAAGCCCAAAAAATCTGTGAAATTGCGCTCCAAAACTCTTTCCTCGATCCAATGAACAACAAAGGGGAGTTTGTCTTGTGTTTTGAGAGATTTAAAAAGGTTTACAACAGTCCCTTTACTCCTTTGAACCTGAACAAGTTAATACCCCTTCATGATTACCTTTGTGAGGGTTTATTTGGTAAGTCCTCTTGTTGAAAATAAGGTGTTGGTTTGCGAACTAAAAAGGAACCCAAATCTTATTATTCACGTTTTTTCAACAAAAAACAAACCCAAACTCGATGGGGCCTTTTTTTAAAAACTGTGGGTGACTGTTTTTGGAGGTCTTTGCTTGTGATCTTTTTTTTTACTGTGAGAAGACTACTTTGAAGGTTAATCATAATTTGGTGAGGACCAATTATTTGTGAAGCATCTTTTTCATTTTGCAAGGAGGTAGATTTACCATTTTGAACCTTAAACTGATAGTGTCTTCTCTTGATGCTTTAAAGGTGATAATGCTCACTGTGAAATTGATTGAACTCTTAGGTGTTTTTTAAGCTCCTCTTCTGACTGTGGGTGCAAAAATTCAGTTGCATTCACTCATGCTTTACCATTCTCTGTTCATTTAAATGGAACTTCTTTAAAACCTCTCCCCTTTACTCAAAATGCAGTAGGAAGGTACCTTTGAAATTTTCCATAAGGAAAATGCCTTTATTTGTAATAATGGCATGCCTTATTGGCTTTGAAAGTTTCTCCAGAATCTGAAAAACATGCCATAATCCTTCTTGCACCTTTGGGACCTCCGTATCTATTTGCAATGCCCTTTTTGGGAAAGACTAAACAAAAATTCCCTTTGTCTACAATGATGAGTAATTTGAAAGACATTCCCTCATGAACAGGAAGATTAGTACCCTTTGAAAAATAATTATCATCATTGGCCTGTGTCATGACCTATCTCTCAACCATCAGCAAAGTTGTTTTAATTGGGCTCCAGACTATCTTTGAAAGAAAAATCTGATAGGAGATAAGCCAACCTCTTTGATATTTATAGTACTCTTTTCAATAGCTTTCAACTGTCTCCTACTGTTCTTACCCTTTGTCTCTCAATCAGTGAAAACCCCAAAGTCAACTACTGCACTGGCCCTCTTCTTATAGATGAAGGAGGCGCTCTTAATTTTCAACGCTCTACTTATGAAATGAAGGAGGTTCTTGAGTCTTCAAACCCTCTGCTTATAGATGAAGGAGGTTTTTCAGTCTTCAAACCCTCTGCTTATAGATGAAGGAGGTTTTTCAGTCTTCAAACCCTCTGCTTATAGATGAAGGAGGTTTTTCAGTCATGTCATATCATCAGCCTTTTGACAGTGTTATTTTTCCTTTCACTGTCCTTTCAGGATTTGACTGCGATCGTAAGAGCTTAATGAAAAACTCTCTGCTCTGTAGCTACATCCCAGGCTCAAGATCACATTGAGAAGCAATTATCTTCTCATGTGGAGCCAAAAATTGTCTTCTGGGATGCTGGTAGGCCTCTGTCCTTGAAAGATCCATTTAAAACACTGTAAAAACACCTAGAATCAGTTTGACTTATGGTCCATGTATTGCTGAAACTTGAGGGTGTATTAGTGGCATGACCTAGGGTTGTAACCAATTTTATTCGTAGAATGGGAAGGTCTGTTATGAATGGTCTATAGTAGGTAGAGGTTATTTGGCTTTAGAGTGGTTTGCCAAGGGAGAAATGCCTAAAGCACCTCTACCTAACTTAGGGGATGTTTTTTGGACAGGTTTGGATTGTTTCTTTGGAGCTGATGGGAAAACTAGTATGGCTGAGGCTAGAAAGGATTTGATAATGAGTTTCATCTCGTCATGGGCGGGTTGAAAGTTAAGGAGGCAAAAAAAACTTTATGGGTGTTTTCCAGCTAGAAAATTTGACAAATTTTTAGATCAGCTACTAGAAAACTTGGTTGTTACAACTAGTCATCACCAATAAGTGAAAAATATTGATGACTAACAGTGGCTCCATTTGGGCAGGGCAGCTCCTTTTCAGGAGGTGTCCAGAATTTCAGATCTTTGGCTTATGAAGACCAGTGCCTTACCCATTGGCACAAATTTCATTCTTCCTTGATGCTACTTCTGAAAAATGATAGGATGATTAGCATCAGTGATATTTCTACCTACCCCACTATCTTTCCTAACATTGTTTCTTCCTTTGGGTGCATTTGGAATAGCAACCCTTTCGACAATATATATTTTTTCTTTTTGGAAAATGAACCTATCTAATTCTACACTTATATCTGCTGGGATTTCAGATTAAAATGATGAACTCCTTCATTAGTCTACCTATGCTAGATCAACTGTCAAGGTTAAGCTGTTTGACAGGATTTTGTTCTCTAATCTAAAACACGAAATTGAAAATATGATCAAATCAGTTTTAGACAGTTTGATTTGTCATGTATTTGCAGCATGACAGACAATATGCACACACAAATATTATTTTGCGTAAAATGGAAACTAGGAAAAACAGCGCTAAGATGCACAATTTGTTTTTCATCCCCGCTTCCCTCTTTGGTTCTGTTTTGGGCATGTGGAACCAGTATCTTTTCCTAATCTACTCTCTTTGATAAGTCAATCTTACACAATGTTGACCATATTTTTCACTCACTAACTTATCAGCAAATAAATTTAAACATGTTCAGCTATGATTAGGCTAGATAACTGAACAAGACATTTGAGCACTAGTAGTGGCATTTAGACTTGCACGCTTTCTGAATGACTATTTTTTGGAACATGGGGCCTTTTTCTATTTTTCAACTGCCATCTTTTCTATTCTTCTATTGTTTTTAAATTTTCTGTTTTATCTATTTTTCAAACAGTGGTATATACAATGATTGAAAATGTTTTGTACTCAGAAATCTTGGAAATGGAGGAACTTAAGCATGTTATCCTCATAAGGATCTCCTACGATTCTTGGTCCACTCAACTCCTTAAAAGAGAAGTTTGGAAAATTCCCTCTTTCCAGCATGACATAAGGATTCATGCAAGAATCTCTGAACGAACCCGTATCTTCCCGCTGTACCTCTTTATACCTCTGATTTCCGCTCCTTCCTTTACTGTACATCTTCCTTAAGTAATGCATATACTCTTGGTAATTTTTGAAATAAATAATGACATCATCAAGGTATGTTAAAATGCAGAAATTCAGGACTGGAAACATGGCTTTCATGAGCATATTTTTGATATCCGGTGGTTTTGCAATTTTGAGTCTGAAACTGGAATTACTTCCAGTATACTGGAAAAAATCTTTGAGCTGTCTACTTTGCAAGGGAATCATTTGGCTATAACCTGAAACATCATCTTGCAAAGGCATATGATTAAAAGCACTTATCATCGGTATATCATGGTCTTGGGTAGGAAGGATAAAATTTCTGTTATAGGGATGTGCATTAGTGTTTCTAAAATCAAAACAGACCCTATGACCAACTATTTTATCTTTGATTATTACTAATTGGTTCAGATTTTTGTATTTTCTTTTGTTGAAGTTGTTTCTTGGGGTGATGGTAGTGGCATAGTGTTTCTCATTTTTTTCTCTACATGAGGTAGTATTATGCATGAGATTGCCAATTCTAGCAGTTCTAAGTCTTTGATGGAATGACAGGATATTAGCCAGTTCAAGTAACTTAGGTATATTTGGACTGCAACTATCATGTTTGCTCACAATGAGTTTATCAGACACTTTTTCTGGATTTTGAGCTGTTATGGCTACATTCAATGTTTCACTTGCAGTAGAAGAGTTATGTGATGGTAAATCTTTGAGGTATGGTAAAAAAATTAAGCTTCCCTGCTCCTGGGTTCCGAAAAGGTTTGTGATATGTAAGTCCTCTAATGCCTCTATCCTAAAAACGTTTCCTGATGTTACTGCTGATGTCTGATTAAGGTTTGAGCAATTCGCTTGATAGTGCATAATGGTTTGTGCTTCTTTCTCTATTCCTATTTTAGAAGGAACATACTTACTTTCCTCAAGACATAGCTGTCCATGATCATGGTAGTTTTGAGTGTCTAGTTCATCATAGAGAACTAGGGGCAGCTGATGTGGTGGGTCTAAGTTTGTTTCAATTTCTTCTGATTGTTCTTCAATGTCCTCATCAGTGTACAGAATAAAAGAGTTTAGGTCGGAATGCGAGGAATACATTGGGATTTTATCTGGCCTCTCTTGGCTACTGATCATGTATTTCATGTGTGACTCTCGATAGAGTATTCTTGTTTGGTCAAACACAGGAATAGTGGCGTAGGACATATCAAGTTGAATATTCCCTTGGAGCTTGGCTCCCTAAGATCTGGATATAAGCATTTCGTACTTGGGAGGAATGTCTGCTACCACTATGTCCATGATCAAATGTTTTGCGGGTATTTGGGCCAAACTAAAACAAAAATCCTTGATTAAGCCTAGACATTTGACTCTACTAGAATCAAATGAATATAAGTCTTTGTATGGTCTTGTGATTTCTAGGCCTAATCTTTCCATTACAACCTTTGGCACAAGATTATGCGAGGCGCCGGAGTCTAGCATGGCATTGTGAAGGATTTGGTCGTGGATATTCAGACTGATGAAAAAGGGGAGAGTGGTTCCTTCTTGGAATTTCCCTTCTATTTTCGGACCAAACAACACTTCAGGAGTGTCATCAGCTACATTAAGGGTGTTCGCATTATTCCCTAGATTCAGGACCTTTAGCACTTGGGATTTATAAGAGCCTTGGGCGATGAGCTCGGTAAGAGGCATGGTAATATTTATTTTGGTGATTTCACCCTCAAAACTAAAAGGTAGCTAGAGTTTAGACATGTTTGTTTCAGCTTTTTCAGCCATGACCTTCTCTATGTTCTGAATTTGTTGGCTTTGTTTAGGGATTTTGTTTTCCATAGCTACCTCGGGAATCTTTGTGGAAGTACTAGGAGCATCTGAGTCAGGACTATTTTGGGTAGCTCTATCTTTGTTTTGGTCATTTTTCCTGACCATGATTTTGTTGTTGTTCATTGCTTTCTTAAGGATGGTATCAGGGGTTTTAGCAGTGTCTGAGCTACCTTTCTAGGAGTTGTCTTGATTTTTTCTGCTTCTAAGGTCATACTGCCTGTGAGCTTCTATTATGGCATTCTAAAAATCTATAGCAGGATCCTTGGGATCTTCATACTTGGTTTCATCCTGATTTGGAGAGAAGAATGCTTGTTCTTCTTCCGTGAGGTATACCTCACCCTCATTATCAGACCCTATGAGGTTCAAATGATTTTCATCAATGGGATTTGTATCCCTATCATCTTCTTCCACATAATTTTCATTAAATGGTGGCCTAATTTGTTGGTCATTTTCCCTTGGTTTGTTTTGAGGTTGTTCTCTCCTAAAATTTTGGTTCTGGTTTCTGTTTGGAGGGATTGGATGGTTGTCCCTAAGAGGGGTCTTCTCACTTATCTTTTCCCACATTTTGGCCATGGACCTGATTAAGTCATCTATTCTAGGATCTAAGGGAGGAGCTGAAGTGGAGACTTCGTCCCGGTAGGTGACTTTCTTTTCTGATATAGTCCTAGCTCTTTTTTCGGCTAAGTTGGCTTCTGCCCTTATGGCTACTTTTTGCATTTCTTCTAGGGTAGGGGGGTCCTTGTCTCTTAGCTGATAAGTCATGTCTGGGTCAAAAGCCTCGGGGAAATTTGCCAAGGTTGAGCCAAATGGGGGTTTGAAGTGAGGTGGGAGGGCGTTATACACACTGTTGAACCTAGTGAAATATCCCTGGACACTTTCCCCATTTTCCCATTTTAGATTGTTATATTCTGACAGGATTTGAATGGGGTTCTTTCGGATTTCCCACTTGTTTATGAAGACTTGGCAGAGTTCTGGGAGGTTGTGGATGCTGTTTGGAGTTAAGCTCTTAAACCTTTTTTTTGGTTCTCCGCCCAGGCTTTGGGCAAACATTCTCATTTTGATGGTCTCGTCTTCTATTTCCATGTATTCAAAGGCATCACTAATCCTATCTACATGTTGTTGAGCTGTGGTAGTCTCATCTCCAGTAAAGTGTGGGATTTTGGCTTGATAGTCATTTTTTAAGGGAGCTAAAGGTTGTGGCAACACCAAGGGTGCATACCAGGCTGCCATGGCCGGAGCTAATGGGTGATGTACAAAATGAGGGCTCGCGGGATGAGCTAAGGTGGTTTGAACAGTAGTGGTTTGGATAGGTGTGGTAGATGTACTTGGGATAGTGATCTTATTTTGAGTAGATATGGGATGGTAGGATCCAAAGTGATGGAGAAGCTGAAATTCGGGAGGGGTGGTAGGTGAGGCTTCTCTACTAGGACTCTGTGGCAGATCTAGGGGCTAAATATTGTCAAAGTCTATCTTACTTTGTGACTTGCTTCTAAAAAGGGTTTTTGCTGATTTTAAGTCAAAGGGGGAATCCTGCAAGGCAGTGAGATTTTTAGGTACTGATCTTGCTTTACAGATGGACCTATCGGTAGCTAGATTGTCAGTTTCGGAAGCTTGCCACAGAATCTTCTCTGGGTCATATACTATGATAGGGGGATTTGGGTGTGGATGAGTTCTGGTGTTGATTCTTCGTGAAGCTAGATTTAGGGTCTAAAGTTTAGAGAGGGTGGTATTTGTTTTGAATGGATGACCTCTCTAAGGTTTTACTAATGTGAAGGCTGGTCAAAACTAAAAGGATGGACTAGTGGAGTCACCAGGTGGATTTCTTATGAGAACTATGGTCCACCACCAACACTATCAAAGATGCTTGGGAAAAAAGTTTTTATAGCAACTTTGAGATGAAAACTTGCAAAGAAAAGAGATTCACTTGGTTTCAATAGTTTGCTAGGCTGTATGGGCAAGCTAATGGTTCTCTTGGCAAGAAGGTTTTTGCTGATCTCCTATTTTCAGGTGAGGTTTTCTGAATCGCTAAGTTATACTTAGTTTGTCACTGATTACAGAGTTTTCGCCCTAAGTTTAAGTTTTCTGGAAGGATGAGTTAGAAAAATGGTATGATTTATGAATTTTTTGGTCTTTTATGGAGTTTTTAGGCCTACTGGAGGCTAGTGGAGTCGCCAGGTGGAACTTGGTTGTTTTTTTAAAAGATGTAGCTATGGTCCACCACCAGTAACTAGGGAAAAGCCAATCTGGGAATGTTTTTGGGGTTTTTCTGAGTTTTTATGTGCAACCTATGGTTTATTAAAATATTCTAAACTTGTTTCATCACTTTGCTAGGGTGGCGAGAACAAAAAGAGTTTACTCTAAATGGTTTTATGGACTGCCTGCCTGTGAGGTTTGGAAGAATTTTCCTACAACTGAATCATCATTTTGCTAAGATGGTTTAAGAGCTAGATTCTACTCTTCTAAGTTTGACTGAGATTTTGAGAGTTCCTAAGGGATACTTAGGATTTTTTGACTCAAGGTCCCACCGTGATCGCCATTATGTTAGTGAGTGGTGGGATAAGTCAGCCAGATAGTATTCTCAAAAGTCTCTAAAGATTAGGGAAACTAAGTTTGTTTATTACTCAGAGTCCCACCGTGATCGCCATTATGTTAGTGTGGCGATGAGGTGACTTAATCGAATAGTAGCCTAGATTTTAGTAAAGTAGTAAGGCCTACTGGAGGCTAGTGGAGTCACCGGGTGGATTTTTAGTTGTTTTGAGGTATATGTGTTGGTCCACCACCAGTACTAACAAAAACCAATCTAAAGGATATTTTTGTGGTTTTTCTGAGTTTTTTATGTAGTCCTAGGGTTTGTAAGAGTGTCCTACAGCTGAGTCATCATTTTTCTAGGATGGTGAGACAACCAGATTCTACTCTTCTAAGTTTGACTGAGATTTGAGGGTTCCTAAGGGATACCTAGGATGTTTTGACTCAAAGTCCCACCGTGATCGCCATTATGTTAGTGAGCGGTGGGATAAGTCAGCCAGATAGTATTCTCAAATGTCTCTAAAGATTAGGGAAACTAAGTTTGTTTATTACTCAGAGTACCATCGTGATCGCCATTATGTTAGGGTCCCGTGATTTGGCTGATTGGCAAGCCAAATGACAGTGTAACATCAAACCAATATTTGGAGCCCAAGGACGTAGCCTTCCTGGACTCAGAGAGGGCTCTCTCTATATGTGTAAGGGATATCTTTTTGTTCGCTTATTGTGTTCTGATTTTAGGCTAGTTATGAAGTAGGTTTTTTGGTTTTGGTTTTTAGGTTGTGAGGGATGAAACTGATCAAAGATATAAGATAGGTAAAAAGATGTCAGATCAACTTGGCTATGGGGTCGAAAAGGTCAAGAAATCTATTAGATGGTGATACAAGGTTGTTGAAGGGCCGATTTGATTCGAGGTAGAAAGGATCTTTGGGCAAAATGGAATAAAATGGACATCAAGTTTGGGAACAACAAAGGATTTCAAGCATAACTAGTTTAATAGCTAACATAAACATGGTAGGGCAAACCATTAATCATGATAAATGTAACTATAAGCTAATCAATACATAGAAATAAACATTCAAGCCATGCATAGAGATATATAACTCTCTAACTTGGGGAAATGACTATCAGAATTTGGGGAAATACACTTAAGACAGAAAAACAACTTAAATCACTATGTTGGAATGCCTAAACACAGTACTTCAAGTTATTGGGCACTTTGAAAAAAAGATTACATAGTCTTAGACAAAGGGAAATATCAGAACAAGACCTCCTTGGTTCAACAAATGAAAATCTAATCAGTCAAAGAGAAATTTCATGGATGGAGCTATGGCTAGCCATGAGTAAGCAGGGCATACCGTAAATCATACTTAGCATGCATAAAACCATGAATGAAATAAGCAAAAATATCCTTAAGTTATTAAAGAGCAATCAAGAATTCTTTAATGTGACTAAGGATGAAGAAAACATGGAAGCTATGAAGAAACAGGAAATTTAAGGTGCCTCCAAGGGCATGTCTCAAATTTGTTCTCTATTGTTCTATAGCAAGCAAGAAACATGGATTCGTGAATGAAAACTAGGAAACAAAACAAAGAGAGAGACACTATACCATTTTACCAACTCATGGAATCCAACAACAATCCTCTTTCATCATCCAAGAACATCCAAGAGATTATCCAAAGCATGAGACAAGTATTTCTTCCAAAGCTTATATGACCATATATTGCTTCTATCATCAAGTTCATCCTTGGTTACAATGAAATCCTTTGGAATATATAGGATCAAGTGAGGAAAACCTCTTAGTTCAATTTTCACTCTCATTGGCCTATTCAAAATATCTAAACTTGTCCTTGAGGCTTTGCAAGCCCAAGGCACAAAATATCTCATAAAATATCTAAAAAATGCTAAAAGAGGAAAATAAATTGACTTTTCATAACTTCTCATGTGAAAAAATAGTTAAACGCTCATGAGGAAAAAGCGGTTTTTAAAGGTTCAATTTTTACAAAAATACTCAAAAATTACGTCAGCAAAGGGTCCCCTGACTTGCCAGCAACTTTTGGTAGCCTTCCCGATGTCGAAACGAGACTCATGATAATTCGTTGGAAATATATGAGTGTCTAATTTCTATAGAAATTGGAATTTTCCCAATCTGATGCCTGGAAGTCCTCCAAAATCAGGCCCGTGTGTAAAAAACCAAAAAATAAGGTTTGCTGATAGACCGGGCAGAGTGTAGAAAAAGCGGGTATTTTTTTCCATTTCGGGGGAGCAAATGATCTTCAAATGTCCTAAAAATCGTTGAGTGTGTGCTCCTTAAATTATGGCATCCAATGATACCATTCTCCTCCTTCGATAATCCTCCAAACTAAAATGGTGAAGCTCATGAGTTTTGACCAAAAAACCAAAATATGTCGAAAAATGCCCAAAATTGGTGAGCATGAACCTCAAGGATTCTCAACAACATGTTGTGAAGAAGAGGCCAAAATCTAAAGTCCTGATATGTCTTTCCTCACTTTCCATGCCGGGCTCTTCCCTTTAGCCTCCTTCAGCTTTTCTTGAGCAGCCTTCAACTTGCGCCGAGCAAACTGATTTAACTTTTTGTAATGCCTCGTCATTCTCCTTTGAAGGTCTAAATCCCTGTTTTCCTTCTCCAATTTCTTCTCCAAGTGGTCATTGAATCTCTCAAGCCATGCCTCCTTATTTTTCTCTATCTCATGTTCGAAAAATGCAGTGAGAGGGGTAGATTGGAGAAGGGCATTTTCCTCTTCTTTTTTCTTCTCAAGGGCATTTTTAAGCCCCATGGTTCTTGGCCTCTTTTTCCTAGGCTGATATTCTCCTTCAATTTCGTCAAACTCGCCCATGATTTCTTCCAACCTTTCTTGGGCTTTGGAGGCCTCCTTCTTGTACTTGGTCGCCCGTGTCTCATAAATAGCCATATGGACACTCATTTTCCTATTTTGGATTTGCAAGAATTGATTGAAATTCATAGCTCTATAAAGATCATCCTTGAAGGCATCAATTTGGCCTTCTCTATGGAATAAGAGGTTTTCTAGAATCCGGGCCTCATTATCACTATCATCGCTTTGGATTGGGATGATGTCGAATGCACTCCCTTGTTCATGACTTCCTTTTACTTTGACCTTCCCTTTGCTTTGGGTGGCTATTCTAGTGCTCTTCCTCCTGGAAAAATCAGTCGTGGGCTTCTTTGGAAACTTTCCTTTACTTCGGAGGGCCCTTGTGAAATTTGGAGTGACAACCTTAGGCACTCTCTTCTTTTTTGTCTATGGCTTGGCCTTTTTAGGAGAAGAGGGCATGGCCCCTTTACCTTTGTCACCTTGCCTTTTTTCTTCTTGAGGTTGTTCCTCTTGAAAAGGCTGTTGTTCTTGAGGAGGTTGTTGTTCTTGTGGAGGTTTCCCTTGCTCATCACTGTCATGCCCTTGTTCATCATCTTCATGCTGCTGCTCTGTCTCACAAGGCTGCCCCTATTGGGAACTATCATGCTGCCCTTGTTCATCATGATGTAGCTGCTGTGTGTCCTTATAAGGCTATTGTTCACCCTCATCATGAGTCTGATGTTCACCCTCATCACTGTCATGCTGTTGTTCAGCACTTTCTTCCTCCTGCTCATGTTCCTTTGCTTGTTCTGTAGTAAACTTGAGTTTTTTAGGAATAGGTCTACTAGAAGAAGGTCAGGGATGATGAGTAGGAGGTGTAGGGGATGTATGGACCGGAGGGACAGTGGAGAAATCAAGATGAGTGATGAAAACATCCCAAGAGAGCTCTCTTTTTTCAAGCTGATGGAGAACGATGATTTTGATGAGAGAGTGATGGAAGAGACGGGCTATTTGTTGTGAAGGAGGCATCTTCTAGACGGTGGAGGCCATTTTCTCAATGCTCTTGTGTAAGAAAAAAGGAAGATTTAGCAATTTGTCTCTATAGAAATGCATGAGCAGTTGAATGTGATATGCATAAATTCGGGAGAATCTTCCCTCACAAGTGAAGTACTTCATGATAATCTTCATGAGAGGGGCGTAGCTGGCTAAAAGATATGAGAAAGGGAAAATAGAAGGACATGATTCTCTGTGCTCAGGCTTTAGGAAGGGTTTGTAATCATATGAGTCCCAATGGCTTTGCTTAAACCATTTCTCGCCAATATAGGGAATTTTAGTGGCTTTGGAGATGGATATTGGAGAGAACTTGAAGTCAAGGCCTCCCAATTGGAAATTTTTATCTTGAAACCTCAAAGCACAAAGGTGTGTCAAAGGAGAAAAAATCTTCACCTCTTGCACCCTTTGAAAAAAATCTAAGCACCTGACCTCATGGAAATTGAACAAGACTGATGGGTGTGCATTCACTTCTTCAGTGGAAATAGGCTCATACCTCTTATGAAATCCACTACTACTATCCTGCCTAGGAGGCATCTTGTTCTGGATGCTCTCTGCAAAACCAAACTGCCTCAAAAAGGTTTTCAAGAATGTGTTCTTCAAAAAAAACTCTGCCTTCTCTGTCAATCACTATTTTGATCAAGGCAAATTTGTTTCAAATGCTGTGTAAGATGCTTCTGTGATATTAGGTCTCTGTTCCTCTAAAAACACTGCCCTTTCCCTTTGTATGCCACACAGCCAATATTTATAATGAAAAGTGCACAGTCAGACAAGATGCATACATAGTCAGACAAAATGCACACATAGTCAAGTGATTTTCTGTGTTAATGTAAGGTTACCGAGATATTTGTGTTTTGGTGTGAGCACAAATAGCCCTGTAGTAGACAAACACCCCTCTTAACCAAACACTGCTCTTGTATTCACTATTCTTCACATAGATTTTGACAATAACTTCAAATGAAAATTTACAGCTTCATATACTGAAGTTTGTTTTATGGACAAATTAGGCAATCAATGGTTTTTGCTGTTTTTACCCTATATATATGACTTTTGAAACAGCAAGGCACTTATACAATGATTACTACTACTGAAGTTAGGCTTACTGCTTTTACCTTTCAAACCCTGTTTTGTCTCTCTTCAAACACTGCCTTCTACCTTTCCACTTGTCTTGAGGGTATTTGTTAGGTTTTTTGACAGCAGTAACAAATCCACTCCTACTATCCTCCCACTGTGACAGACTTTGTCAATAACTTTTAACAGATTACTTTGAAATTCCTACCAAGACCTTCACCCTTTCACCAACCTTTAGTCCTTTGAAAAACACAGCATTCAACATCTTTTTCGAAATTTAAAAATACCAATGAGGCACCTAGAATACCTCGAAACTTCGATGGAAAGCTTTGTTTGAGGGTTTGAGCAGCTTTGAAAACTTTTGGAGGCATTTTGATGTCTTGAAATATGTGCGCCACGTTTAGAATGAGAGAGAGCCGTGCAAAACAAACTGTCGGGTCACTTGTCGGGCCGACGTGACTAGCGCTTACAGGCGTGCCATGCGCTGCCACAGGCGCGTCGTGCGGCTGTATATTTCCTTTGTAAAAATGCGCCTGAACGCGCCGTACAACCCTACAGGCGCGCCGCACAGTCAATAAGCCCAAAAACTCTGTGAAATTGTGCTCCAAAACTCTTTCCTCGATCCAGTGAACAGCAAAGGGGAGTTTGTCTTGTGTTTTGAGAGATTTAAAGAGGTTTTCAACGGTCCCTTTACTCCTTTGAACGTGAACAAGTTAATACCCCTTCGTGATTACCTTTGTGAGGGTTTATTTGGTAAGTCCTGTTTTTGAAAAGAAGGTGTTGGTTTGCGAACTAAAAAGGAACCCCAATCTTATTATTCGTGTTTTTTCAACAAAAAACAAACCCAAACTCGATGGGGCCTTTTTTGAAAAACTGTGGGTGACTGTTTTTGGAGGTCTTTTCTTGTGATCTTTTCTTTTACCGTGAGCAGACTACATTGAAGGTTAATCATCATTTGGTGAGGAAAAATTATTTGTGAAGCATATTTACCATTTTGCAAGGAGGCAGATTTACCCTTTTGAACCTTAAACTGATAGTGTCTGCTCTTGATGCTTTAAAGGTGATAATGCTCACTGTGAAACTGATTGAACTGTTAGGTGTTTTTTAAGCTCCTCTTCTGACTGTGGGTGCAAAAATTCAGTTGCATTCACTCATGCTTTACCATTCTCTATTCATTTAAAGGGAACTTCTTTAAAACCTATCCCCTTTACTCAAAATGCAGCAGTAAGGTACCTTTGACCTTTTTCATAATGAAAATGCCTTTATTTGTAATAATGGCATGCATTATTGGCTTTGAAAGTTTCTCCAGAATTTGAAAAACATGCCATAATCCTTCTTGCACCTTTGGGACCTGTGTATCTATTTGCAATGCCCTTTTTGGGAAAGACTAAACACAAATTCCCTTTGTCTACTATGATGAGTAATTTGAAAGACATTCCCTCATGAACAGGAAGATCAGTACCCTTTGAAAAATAATTATCATCATTGGCCTGTGTCATGACATATCTCTCAACCATCAGCAAAGTTGTTTTAATTGGGCTCTAGACTGTCTTTGAAAGAAAGCTCTGATAGGAGATAAGCCAACCTCTTTGATATTTATAGTACTCATGCTTTCCCTTTGTTTTTGACCTGATGGCTCTTTTCAAAATATTTCAACTGTCTCCTACTATTCTTACCCTTTGTCTCTCAATCAGTGAAAACCCCAAAGTCAACTACTGCACTGGCCCTCTGCTTATATATGAAGGAGGCGCTCTTAATTTTCAACGCTCTACTTATGCAATGAAGGAGGTTCGTCAGTCTTCAAACCCTCTGCTTATAGATGAAGGAGGTTTTTTAGTCTTCAAACCCTCTGCTTATAGATGAAGGAGGTTTTTCAGTCATGTCATATCATCAACCTTTTGACAGTGTTATTTTTCCTTTCACTGTCCTTTCAGGCTCTGACTGTGATCGCAAGAGCTTAATGAAAAACCCTCTGCTCTGTAGCTGCATCCCAGGCTCAAGATCACATTGAGAAGCAGATGTCTTCTCATGTGGAGCAAAAAATTGTCTTCTGGGATGTTGGTAGGCCTCTGTACTTGAAAGATCCATTTAAAACACTGTAAAAATAGCTAGAATTAGTTTGACTTATGGTCCATGTATTGCTGAGACTTGAGGGTGTATTAGTGGCGCGACCTAGGGCTGTAACCAATTTTATTCACAGAATGGGAAGGTCTATTATGACTGGTCTATAGCAGGTAGAGGTTATTTGGCTTTAGAGTGGTTTTTCAAGGGAGAAATTCCTAAAGCGCCCCTACCTAACTTAGGGGAATTTTTTTGGACAGATTTGGATTGTTTCTTTGGAGTTGATGGGAAAACTAGTAAGGCTGAGGCTAGATAGGATTTGATAATGAGGTTTCATCTCGTCATGGGCGGGCTGAAGGTAAGGGGGAAAAAAAAAGTTTATGGGTGTTTTCCAGCTGGAAAATTTAACAAATTTTTAGATCAGCTGCTAGAAAACTTGGATGTTACAACTAGTCATCACCAACAAGTGAAAAATACTGATGACTAACAGCACCAACTCCCATCTATTTTCTGCAGGCACCAACCTACAGGAGGCTCCTACCTTAGTCATCTACAACTGACATATATCAAGCTACAACTTGATATGGAAGCTTCAACTTCCTTACTCTTTCAAAAGAAAAACACTTGCTGATTTACCTTGGATATTAGCTCTGTTTTGTACTTTCTCTTCTGTTGTTCAACAGTCCTCATATCTGTCCTTATATCATTTCTGCATCTTCTCAGATTCACTATCAACTTCTCCTTCTTCTTTGCTCAGCTCCTCCTTCTACTCTGCCTCACTGCTTCATTTCTACACTGTTTGAATTTTCACATCATCTCGTTTTGCTCCTCCTTCTTCTTATATTCTATGCCTCAATTCCATACTTTGCATTCTCTATACTCACTCTCTCTAACCTCTTGCAACTTTCTTATTTTCTTCAACTCTCTTCAATTATGTTGCACACTCTCTTCTTCTCTCACTTTGTTTTCGTAACCTTCTCCCCTTGGATATTACCCCGTTTTATAAAAAATAGCTTCATGGTTGTTTGTATTCTACTGGGAATTCGCAATAGACAGCCATGTATATTTGCCTTATGCCTTCTCATCTCTTTTATCCGGTCATTCAGAAAACATAACTGTAGGTACCAATTTAACATTACAGTGGGATATTTTTTCTCTTCCGGAGACTTGCCAATGCATCACAAACAATTAAAATCAAAATAATTTACATTCAATTACAATGAAAACTCCAGCTCACTCATTCAGCCTCTTGGCTCGTTGTGCATTTGTCTTTTCTTTGACTGTGTCTGTATTTTTCAGCTCTGTTTTCTCTTTTCTCCTCTGCCGTGGTGTAACTACTGCATACAAGTAACTGTTCAATTCAATTCTTGGAGTTATACAAATAATAAAATGTTTTAATACTTAGAATTCCCTTACGGGCCCACTCGCTAAACTTGTTCTATCTTCCGATGCGATGCATTACTGTCCACATATTAGAAATGTGCATGTATCATTTTGTGTATGCATATATGTGTCGTGGTGCTTTCCTTTCCTCTTAAACTTTGGATTAATTAACTTGGAGCAAACCTGTTCTTAGTCTTATCTTTTGGATGGACCCCACATGCCAGGTATACTCTGCTCGTTTATTTCAATCGCAATCGCAACATTCACAATGCTCCTGCGATTTGGTGTTTTAATTTCCGCCGATGCGATTAGCAAAGGCCCACCATATAGTAAGTCAAATCATCTCCGCCATCTATCCCTTAGTGAATATAACAACTCTCATCCAATCGCTAAGTTGCAATCAGAACTTTCAGTTTGTCAATACTCTTTTACCTCCAATGCGATCAATTACTGTACATTTCTCTATGCCGATGCGATGAATCACTTTTCAAGTTCTTTCGATTATGATAGTTCCAATGCGATTAATCGCAATCACAACTCTCAGTAGTATGTTCCAATGTCCTATTTTTACTCCGATGCAATTGACCACTATTCATTTAAATGTGCTGATGCAATTAGACCGGAACTCAAACCTATAAAGTCACATTTTATATGCCCATCAGGTCCGGAACTCAATTGTAATCGCAATTTTCATTTGCATGTTCCGATATTCTTATGCTCCGATGCTCCGATGTGATTGGGTGAGGGTCCCACTAGCTATCAAATCTCCAAAACTCAAACATATATGAATCGTTGTTTAAACCATATCGGGTCCAGAACTCCAATCGCAATCGCAACTTCTATTGTCATGCTTCGCTACCACACTTTTCTCCGATGTGATGTAACACTGTTTACCAGAACTCAAACATATATCAATCATGGTTTATAAACCCATTGGGTCTTGAACTCAATCGCAATTGCAGCCTGTTGTTAACTTGTTCCGCTGTCAATTTTCCGATGCGATTGGGAAAGGGTCCTACCATATAAGGCTTTGTTACCTTTGGTTCTTTTGATCTCGGGCTCAATAATATGAAACATATACCTTGTATTATACCTTTGGTCCCTTGTCCATCAAGCACACCATATAAATTTATATATATATATGCTTTGGACCTTTGTGTATAAGGTGCAATATATGTAACACACTGCATATATATAAGCTTCCGCTTCCGCCTTTATTGTATCCTCCAGCTGGCGTAATAATTCTCAGAATTTATGTTTATGTATCCTCCAGCTTGGGTAACGATTCTCGGAATTTTATGTATCGAGGGGGGGGGGGGTCCCACCCTACACACGTATGTCTTCAGTCAACATAGTATTAAGTCTTTTGCTCAAACTAAAACCCAACATTAATGTATATATACATTTATATAACCTCTCAGGCTCCAAAGTTATTTTAACTTGCCTTCACTGTTGCTTCTTAAGGTTCCGCTCCCTTTTGGCTCGGGGTTCCGTTCAATGCTTCAATGTTTTATTGTAATTAACTCCTCCTACGACCGTGCACTGAACCACTCCATTTCACGACTCTGCTCTTGAATTACTTCCGGTCCACACCATTCATGAGGCTGCCTTTCTATTTTGTTTTATTCTTGGCTCACCTTATCGCTCCACCATTTGATCGCCCATCGAGCCCATTCGTCAGTCCTCCATATGATATCTGCAATGATATCTCAAGGAGCTATCCCCAAACCTCACAGTTCTTATGAATTCCTCGATCTCAGATTCTCGCCCTTACATACTGAAGGCAATTCAAACCCACATTATGTTCAACCAATTTGATTTGAACTTTTTCGGCGCTTTTGTGGAACGATGTCCCTTTGGATTGACCTTCATTTCACACATATTAAGTCTTACCACAGGGTTGTAGTCTTCAATCAAATTTTATGCCATACAAACTCAATTAATGAATAATTGCTCAATAATTCATATGAAAATTGTATTAAACCCCTGTATTAGGCTCCTTCAGGCCCTTCCAATATTCACTGCTTTGTCTCTCCAGTTTTTCTATTAAATGGCCCCCTTCTACTGTCCTCACTTCTCTGCAGCACCACCTCATCTGTCTCCTATTGCCTTTGTTCCTTCTATGCTGCCTCTGTTGCCTCTCTTTTTGCTTCCTCTACTCCTTGGCTAATGTTTCAAGTGCTCCTCCTTTGTCATCTCCTTTGCCATCAATGACAACATTTCCAACAGTCTCCCCCTTTGGCACCCACCGATAATCCAATGCTTCTTCCAAGTCTTCCTCTGCCTAGCTTCTTTTAGAAGACCCTTTCTTCTATTACCTTCTTTTCCTCCCCCTTTGACATCAATGGAAAAGGGTTGCACATTTCTCAGTGTATATTCTATCTTTGCATTTCCTCTCTCTGATTTGTCTTTAGACCACCTTCTTCCGAATTTGTACCCTGCTGCTCCAGAATGGTGTACAAGACTTGTTGAGAGAACACTTTGAGGAATATTGAACTTGAATATACACTGTACATTGATACAATTCAAATGCATAGACTTCTTTCTCTTGTATAGAGCTAAAAGTGATGATAATGACACTTCATAGAAAATATTGTACCAGCTTTATCTAATCAGAGATGTATGATTGGATCAAAAACTAAAATACTAAGAAGGCTTAAAATATACTTCTGTCTCTGTCTGATGTAGTGAGCCAATATATTTCTGTTGAGGAATATTGTAGATGGAGTATGTCCTCTTTTGCAATCCTCATCTGCAGTACCACACCTATTCAATTATGATAATGATGCCAATATATATTTTATAGTTGTGATTCATCTGTACTGCCTGTTGTTTGTAATATGTGCTAGACTGCTGACAAGGATAATACACTTAAAGACCGAAAGGTCCTTGTTGCTGTTGTAAACAATGAATCAAACCAGAGCTTACAACTTTTTGTAAGAATAGGCAACATATTTCAATATTAGAGGCAAAATGACTTTCCTTCTTGTACAATGTATTTCCAAAATAAACCCTTCAATGTATTGGTCAGTTTCACTTATCAACCATGCAGTTTTATTTATGACATAATGGGGTATGTATGTCAATAATCAATCTCTCTTTAAAGGTGGATTACTAGAAATTCCTTTTTTCTGAGCTATGCTTGTGATGAATCAGTACCTTCTCACAGTTTTATGAAATATCTTAAGAAAAGAGGCCTTGAAGTTATATATGTACTGACTTCAGAAGGGCATGCAATTGTATATAGAAAAAGATAATGTTTCAAAGCTCAATATAATGCTTCAAGTGTAAACAAAATACTGATCCTTTAGCTCTGCTACTGACCTTTTCATGCTGAATGTAGAATCCAGATAACGCTGGGAATACTACCTTGATGTACTTTTTCCATAATCCCTTGATTCTGAGGACCTGTACCATATTTCTGCTCCACTGATAACACTTAGTATTCTGTTGATAGTCATGCTGCATGTACCTAAATACCAATTGATGCTTCTTTGATAAACCATGCATAGATTTCACTTCATCTTGCACATTAAGCCATAATTGAGACATCCTTCATAAATTCTACTATTGATCTTTCCACTGTTCACACCAACAGTCATCAATATCCTGAAACTGATCTTATCATTATTAACCATTTTCTTATTCTGTCATTCTGGCCAAAGGAAATCCATTGCATGTATCTTTCTAGAACTGTTCCAGAATCATTGTTGCTTTATAATCAATTCAACTATTCTGATATAAAGATCTTTGGGAAGGCATATTCAATTTGTTTACTTGGAATCTTCATGGGCAGATCACTCAGAGATTTATCACTTAACTGCACTCCTCCAAGGGGACTTTTCATAGATGAATGATGTAATTACATAATGATGATAGGCACTCCTCTTACTTATCCTTTTTAATGTGATTCACTGTTAGTTCTATAGGTTCATGGCTGATGTTCTCTCTACTACCATGGTTGCTTGCTGCCTTCTCTTCTTTCATCAACCTGTCAGCTAAAAAATCTTCTTCCTCTATATTTCTTTGTTAGAGAATATTGTCCTGTGAATTCTTGATCTTATAGTTGTCCTTATTCCAAGGAGCTCTTCTTAGACTACTTTTGAGGGGACTATATATGAACTACTCTCCCCCTGGGATGTTTCTTCATATTTGTCACTGGATGGATTTTTTCTTTGCTTCCTAGAGTAGCTCCCCCTAAGAATATGGAGGATTTATTATGTTATTGAGATGATAGGCTCCCCTTTTCTCTTTTCTTTCCATACTCTATTGGGGTTTATCATAATGTCTGCACTCCTTTCCGATTCATAGTTTTGTTTGATTGGATTGGATTTCATCATTTGTCTGGAGTTCTTTAATATATATTGCAGTTTACAGTCTTTTTCTTTGTGACCACACTTTAGGCATACATAACATCTTATTTGACCAAGGTGCATTTGATCTGATGTATAATATTTTGTTCCTCTTCTTGAATACATTTTACAATCAACAATTTTATGTCCAAAATTATTGCATGCATAACAATAGCCATGGAAATGATTTGTGTACCTGGTGGAAGATTGTCTTTTCCCTTTGCTTGCTTGAGGTGTTCTTCTTGTTTTCTGCATCTTTTTCTGGTTGGACTGGGTTTGCTTTGTCTTACAACATGTTGCATTATGTCCTTGTTTGTGGCAGGTAAAACATGTGATATTTTTCATAGGAGGAAAGAACCTCCTTTGACATCTTCCAAATTTATTCAATTCATCTTCAGGAGCATATGAGCCTTTAGCAGCTGATTGTTTCATCTTCTCATTCTCTATCCTACCATGTTGCTGCTTGATTCTATTTGTTTCTTCACAAATCCTGTTCTTGCTAGCTTCTATTTTTGTAGTAATCTGCTGAGCTGCTTCACTGTCCTTTACAACTTTTACAAAGATGATTTTCTTGTTATATTCTGCCTTGGACTTACTGGTTTCTCCTTCATATCCTATCCCATCCTTTATGAGAGGAGACCTTTGAACATTTAGAATTTGGTCCAGTTGTTCAGAGCTTTTCATTTGAGGAGTATTCATTAATAATTCTCTTTGGGCTTTTTCTAATTTCTTTCTTAGGCTCACTACTTCTTCTTCCAGTCTCTCACATTCCATATTTTTCTCTTTCATTTGTTGTAGCAGAGTGTCTTCTATTTTCCTTGCTTCTTCAAGGTGTGTCTTCAGGCCAACAATCTCTTTCTTATCTTCATACTATTTCTCATCACAAATTTGCACCACTGTCTTAAGGTCTTTGTTTTCATTCTTTAGTCTTTCTATTTAGTCAAGGCTGTGTCAAGTTTGGCTTTT
This sequence comes from Pinus albicaulis, assembly GCA_034641835.2. Taxonomy (NCBI): domain Eukaryota; kingdom Viridiplantae; phylum Streptophyta; class Pinopsida; order Pinales; family Pinaceae; genus Pinus; species Pinus albicaulis. The sequence goes on from CM076577.1 coordinate 449,855,461, forward strand.
TCTTCAACTGCAATTTCTTCATGGTTCTCACTACCATTCACACTAGCAGGTACCTCATTTGATTGAATATTTTTCCTTTGACTTGAATTTTTCTTCTTCTTAATTCTCTTCTCCTTCTTGACAATGTAGTCCTCTGTGTCTATTCCATGCATGAAATGAAATATGTCCCAGATTTATTTTGTAGAGTCTAGATCCATTATCAACTCAAGGTCCTTCTTATGAAGACTTTCATATATCACACATTTTGCCTTGGCATTCCACTATTGTTCTTTCACCGTGGGGGAGTCTGTGTAGTAACCATCACATACAAGCTTCCATACCTCAGGCTCATAAGCCAATAATCTTGTCTTAACCTTCTCTCTCCATTCAGGAAAGTTTGTTGTATTTAACACAGGTACATTTTGATAGTCCATGACTTAACCGGATCTCCTTCAAGCTATTAAGATTACACCAAAGGAACCCGCTTTGATACCAATTGTTAAACCCTTAGTTAAACTAAGAGGGGGGGGGGGGGTGAATCAGTTCAACACATTCATGGACTTTTAAAACTTTTTCATTAACACTTGTTTACACCTTCATTTCATGTTCAACTTAACATGTGAGTAATCTTAGAATGTGAGTAGCAAGAATTAATATAAAGTAACAGTAGACTTAATATGAGAGGAGCAAGTATTAAGTAGATGATAAAGGGAGAAAACCATATCTTATTATTGTTGTGATGCAAAGGCAAGCTCCAACTCCCTCTCACCACTGATTTTCTGTAGGCACCAACCTACAGGAGGCTCCAACCTCAATTCTGCAATCTACAACTTCCAAGGAAGCTCCAACTCCCATTAATTTTCTGTAGGCACAAACCTACAGGAGGCTCCAACCTCAGTCAGCTACAACTGACATTTTATCAAGCTACAACTTGATGTGGAAGCACCGACTCCCATCTATTTTTTGCAGGCACCAATCTACAGGAGGCTCCTACCTCAGTCAGCTACAACTTACATCTATCAAGCTACAACTTGATATGGAAGCTTCAACTTCCTTACTCTTTCAAAAGAAAAAAACTTGCTGATTTACCTTGGATATCAACTCTGTTCTGTACCTTCTCTTCTACTATTCAACAGTCCTCATATCTGTCCTTATATAATTTCTGCATCATCTCAGATTCACTATCATATTCTCCTTCTTCTTTTCTCAGCTCCTCCTTCTACTCTGCCTCACTGCTTCATTTCTGCATTCTCTGATTTTTCACGGCATCTCGTTCTGCTCCTCCTTCTTCTTATCTTCTCTGCCTCAATTCCATACTCTGCATTCTCTATACTCACTCTCTCTAACCTCTTGCAGCTTTCTTATTTTCTTCAACTCTCTTCAATTCTGCTGCACACTCTCTTCTTCTCTCACTTTGTTTTCGTAACCTTCTCCCCTTGGATATTACCCTGTTTTATACAAAATATCTTCATGGTTGTTTGTATTCTACTGGGAATTCAAAATGGACAGCCATGCCTGTTTGCCTTATGCCTTCTCATCTCTTTTATCCAGTCATTCAAAAAACATAACTGTAGGTACCAATTTAACATTACAATGGGATATTTTTTCTCTTCCGGAGACTTGCCAATGCATCACAAACAATAAAAATCAAAATCATTTACATTCAATTACAATGAAAACTCCAGCTCACTCATTCAGCCTCTTGGCTCGCTGCGCAATTGTCTTTTCTTTGACTGTGTTTGTATTTTTCAGCTCTGCTTGCTCTTTTGTCCTCTGCCGTGGTGTAACTGCTACATACAAGTAACTATTCAATTCAACTCTCGGTGTTATACAAATAATAAAATGTTTTGATACTTAGAAATCCCTTACGGGTCCACTCGCTGAACTTGTTCTATCTTCCGATGCGATGCATTACTGTCCACATATTAGAAATGTGCATGTATCATTTTGTGTATACATATATGTGCCATGGTGCTTTCCTTTCCTCTTAAACTTCAGATTAATTAACTTGGAGCAAACTTATTCTTAGTCTTATCTTTTGGATGGACCCGAGATGCCAGCTATACTCTGGTAATTTATTTGAATCACAATCGCAACATTCACAATACTCCTACGATTTGGTCTTTTAATTTCCCATGCGATTAGCAAAGGCCCACCATATAGTCAGTCAAATCATCTCCGTCGTCTATCCCTTAGTGAATCTAACGGCTCTCATCCAATCACGAAGTTGCAATCGGAACTTTCAGTTTGTCAATACTCTTTTACCTCCGATGTGATCAATTACTGTACATTTATCTGTGTTGATGCGATGAATCGCTTTTCGAGTTCTTCCGATTGTGATAGTTCCGATGCAATTAATCGCAATCGCAACTCTCAGTAGTATGTTCCGATGTCCTGTTTTTACTCCGATGCGATTGACCACTATTCATTTAAATGTGCCGATGCGATTAGACCGGAACTCAAACCTATAAAGTCACATTTTATACGCCCATCGGGTCCGAAAATCAATCGTAATTGCAATTTTCATTTGCATGTTCCTATATTCTTATGCTCTGATGCGATTAGGTGAGGGTCCCACTAGCTATCAAATCTCCTGAACTAAAACATATATGAATCGTTGTTTAAACCATATCAGGTTCATAACTTCAATCGCAATTGCAAATTATATTGTCATGCTTCACTGTCACACTTTTCTCCGATGCGATGTAACACTATTTACCGGAACTCAAACATATATCAATTGTGGTTTATAAACCCATCGGGTCCGGAACTCAATCGAAATTGCAACCTATTGTTAACCTGTTCCACTGTCAATTTTCCGATGCGATTGGGAAAGGGTCCCACCGTATAAGGCTTTGTTACCTTTGGTTCTTTTGATCTAGGGCTCAGTAATATGAAACATATGCCTTGTATTATACCTTTGGTCCCTTGTCCATCAAGCGCCCCATATCAATTTATATATATGTGCTTTGGACCTTTGTGTATAAGGCGCAATATATGTAGTGCATTGCATATATATAAGCTTCCGCTTTTGCCTTTATTGTATCCTCTAGCTGGGGTAATGATTCTCGGAATTTATGTTTATGTATCCTCCAGCTTGGGTAACGATTCTCATAATTTTATGTATGGGGGGGGGGGGGGGGGTCCCACCCTACGCACGCATGTCTTCAGTCAACATAGTATTAAGTCTTTCGCTCAGACTAAAACCTAGCATTAATGTATATATACATTTATATAACCTCTCGGGCTCCAGAGTTATTTTAACTTGCCTTCCCTGTTGCTTCATAAGGTTCTGATCCCTTTTGGCTCAGGGTTCTGTTCAACGCTTCAAATTTTTATTGTAATTAACTCCGCCTACGACCGTGCACTAAACCACTCCATTTCATGGCTCTGCTCTTGAATTACTCCTGGTCCACACCATTCATGAGGCTGCCTTTCTGTTTTGTTTTATTCTTGGCTCACCTTATCGCTCCACCATTCGATCGCCCATCGAGCCCATTCGTCAGTCCTCCATACGATATCTGTAATGATATCTCAAGGAGCTATCCCCAAACCTCACAGCTCTTACGAATTCCTCAATCTCAGATTCTCACCCTTACATATTGAAGGCAATTCAAACCCACATTATGTTCAACCAATTTGATTCGAAATTTTTCGGCGCTTCTGTGGAACGTTGTCCCTTTGGATCGACCTTCCTTTCACACATATTAAGTCTTACCACAGGGTTGTAGTCTTCAATAAAATTCTATGCCATACAAAATCAATTAATGAATAATTGCTCAATAATTCATCTGCAAACTTTATTAAACCCCTGTATTAAGCTCCTTCAGGCCCTTCCAATCTTCACTGCTCTGTCTCTCCAATTTTGCTATTAAATGGCCCCCTTCTACTGTCCTCACTTCTCTGCAGCACCACCTCATCTATCTCTTACTACCTTTGTTCCTTCTATGCTACCTCTGCTGCCTCTGTTTTTGCTTCCTCTACTCCTTGGCTGATGTTTCAGGTGCTCCTCCTTTTTCATCTCCTTTGCCATCAATGACAACATTTCCAATAGGAAGGCCACATAATTCAAACAGAAATCGAGGACCTGCACTGGAAATAATAGCTGCTTGAGGCAAGAATGCAGCCATGGGCCAAGGAAGCTCTATAGCTAGCGTATACATTAGATAACATGTTGAAGGCCATTCAAAAAACAAAAAGAAGTATCGAGTTTGCCACTGAACGACCCACTATAGATAAGTTGGTCATTGAAGCATAGGGATATGCTGTGCATAGTCTCGAAATGGTGTTCCCTCTCAAATATTCTGTCACAGTGCTCCAAGGCAAGATGAAGGAGTAGACATCACAGTGACTGGGACGAGTCACATATTTGTGTTGGGGGCCTGTTGGAGTCGGGTCCCCTGGGGTACATTTTTGGTTATCTTTTTGTATAAGTTTTATGTGTGGATAGGTCAAGGGGATTTGGGGTGGGTCAAAGCCCCTCTTTTATGTAAAATGGTTTTAAGTGTAAAATATGGGACTTAAACCATGGTTTGAGACCATAGTATATGTGCGCTAAGATGGATATAAATAGACAGATCGAGTCTAAGGAAGTAGTCAGTAATTCATGTTTTGGATCTAAGTGTTTATGCGTCTATAATACTTTTTTAAGGGTTTCATTATGGCTGCTCCTACTGGCTGTCTGTGCGGAGACCTAGTCTTGGATGTGTACGTGGAAGAGTAAAGTGTAACTGAAAGTCCGATGTGTTGGGGTACTGTGATTTGGCATATTGGCATACCAAGTGACAAGGCAACATCATAACCAAGATTTAAAGCTCTAGGATCTAGCCTTCCTAGTCTCAGAGAGGGATCTCTCAATTGTTTGCATAGATATGTCTTGTTTTCTTTTAAGGGTTGATTTTAGGCTAGTTATTAAGTGCAAGTTTGTTTGTTTGGGTTTTTTTGGTTGGACATGAACGATCTAGGAAGCATAGATAGAAAGGGGAAATATCAGATCCATTGCGAAAAGGAGTCAAGAAGAAGTTATAACAAGCTCAATCAATGGATATGGGATATCAAAGGGCAAATCTAACTTGGCCAGTGGATCTTGTGTTTAGTGGATGAAATGAAATGGAAATTAAGGATTTAGAAGAAGTAGAACAAAGGGAAATTAAGAATCCTTAATTATATGTACCTCTCAACAAATGGACTGAAAACATTATCTAAACATGAAGAGGCATTCCATAGATAGGGGTAACCATAAATTCTAGAAACCACACTTCAGCAAATAACAATTTCAAGAAAAACTTTTCA